>CM054114.1:122165306-122350306 GCA_028673005.1 Tanypteryx hageni | reverse complement strand
AGGGTGAGTATGGAACGGCAAAATGAAATGAACACGTTTAGAGCAAATCTAAAAAGCAGGGCTACCACAATATATAAAAATAATAATTTTGATTTCAAAGCAAATATATTAGTATACGATTATACTATGGCGAATTTGATGAAAAGCCCTTCTGTACCCCGGGAAACCCGTGTACATCCCTACTTGTTCTATCCCTTCATCCTCTCCTTATTACTTCCTTCGCTCTATTCCTTCATCTCTCTCCCTCTCTCCATTCATTCCATCCTTCTCTCCTCAATTTTCAGGCAAAATTATAACCCTCGAAAAATCCTATTTTCGCATATCAATTGGGCAAACACTTGGATGAATCTCTGTGTATGCTGAAACCGTTTCGTTATTTATCCTCTTTCCACCGTCGTGGAGCCTCGATCGCGTCCATGTTCGTTTTTTTAAATTTACCTGAAAGCGATTGTCATTTCTTCCTGTTACCGAAGATTCTATTCCGTCTTCTCACATGATCAACGCTTCGCTCTTATTCGCCAAAAATTTTTTTTAACGAATTATCAGGCGTTCTTTACAAAAAGTAAAAAATGAACGCCTTATGATCAGGTTGTCTGTATTTCCTCTCCGAAACTATTGATTGGATTTTCGTGGAGTTTGCTACTAAGGACGTTTTGGGCAAAGAAGGGCAATAAGAAAATGATGTAAATGGCTCACCGCCCAAGCAGGGGTGTCACCTTCACTCAAGCAGGGATGCCACATTTACCCAAGCAGGGACACCACCTTTCTAAAACAAAAAATGAACTTCTCGTCACATCTCGTAGAAAATAAAATTCTCATATCGATAAATTCGTCCGAGAAATTGAGTAGAATTAGTTGTTTGGGACGATTACGTAAAGGAAGCCTCTGCTTTGCCTACATGCACGCATCGAGCGTGCGTATTTCCTCTCTAGTTGTCTGTTTTTACCTATGTAGTATTTTACCCTCGGTGACTCACGAAGAGTTATTGCAATGCTTTTGCGAATAATATTATCCTTGATATTCACTTTCGTGCGTTATCCTGCGCTTACGTCGAATGAGACGCAGCTTTGTCTTCAATCTCCGAAGAACTTTTGTTTTTATTTATAAATGAATAAATGCTTAAAGGTGACATGGGTAAATTATGTAATAACATATATCTTGCAGAGGTTGGTAAAAAAACTGTTCGCTCTGAGTGATTTTCAATTAAGTGCACCTCAGAATAAGTGAAAATAACACCCATGGCTTAGCGTTATGTTTATTCTGATAATGCGTAGGAGAAAAACCGAATTACTGGAAGGATTATGAATTTACGGGTCCTTTGTTAATTTCAGTTGGGAACCGAGTGGCAAGAGTTCTTGCGTTCCAAGCTACAGGTTTGAGTTCATATCCGACGGAGGTTGGTTTTTTATCCTCGGGCCATCCCCTCCCAACTTGTGTTACTTGTGGAGAATACCGATGAAGTAAAAGCTCTCCGTCCTTCGAAATGGGCATTAATACCTCATGCCGACAATTTTTCGATCGCTGTTCGTCCCTCAAAGCAGCCATTTTTACGTATTTCGCTATCCGTAGGATTTATGCTTATAACTTCGATGAAAAAGTAGCTAGATGGCTCAAATATTGAAGTTTGAGTAAAGAGATATCTGAATCCGTATACGTGTACGTCGAACCAGCCTTAGAGGTAGATGGTTACATAATATGCTAGCAACCTATCTGCGCAAAACCCCGGACGTGCTAAAAGAGGACGGCCTTGCACCCTCATGAGAATGCGCATTGGGCAATATAAGGCAGAAAATGATTTTACTATATACGAAACAGTTCCCGTGAGTGTAAGGGCTTCCTTATGACTTTTGGAGATCTCTGCACCTTTTAATGTTTTATTTTATTAAAAATCAAACTTTATCGTTAATGCAAGGCTGTTTATTGTATTTCAAATAACATTGACTGTATTTCAGATACTATTCATTAGTCATCATGGCCCTTTTCATGGACATTCAAATATATTATATTAATAACTTTTAGCTCATATTGTAGATAAAATGTTGTACTAAAGTATAATGGAAAGTGGGCGGGCTATGACCTAAACATTTTGGTGGCGGAATTACTGAGTTGCAATTTCATAGAAAAAATATTTCCTCGAGAAAATACGCGACCGAAGGGGTTACCTCGAATAATACCAGAGGACATTGTTTGAACTTTTTCAAGTCCTCCCTGGTGAGTCACCACCCACAACTTTATTTATTTATTTGTTAATATAAAAAACAGCCTTGTTTGGCATTTTACATTGGAATATGACAACCAAATAAACGACAAGATAACACTATAATAATAAGTATGACAATGATTTTTTAAAAAGGGACAACAGGATATGGGGTAAGATACGCTAGGGTCTGAGATTACGTTTAAGATCCACAAACTTCGCAATTATGGACTATTTCGTAAGTTGCATTTTCAAGTTCGGAAAATCCTTTTGATGGTGTCCCTGCCGGCCTTGGTAGACGTGTGATAAGAGCATCTGCGGACTGATACTACGGTCTCAGGTTCGAATTCCGCCGGGTTTAGATGCATGAATGGGATAGATTGCCTAAGTTCCGCTCTCAAATAAAAGCGTATTATTATTATCCGTCCACCCGCATTCTACCGGTTGTTTGCGCCCTATTCCTCCCGGAACGAAATAAAAAAAAGAATAATGTGCCGCGTCCTTGAGATAAAGACGCCCACGCGCGGCGTGCGCCCCAAACCGGGTCTCGGGTGACGGAGGTCGGAAAAAAATGACAGTAGATATTCCGAAAACGAAACGACCTCCTGCCTGCTAAAAAGTCTACGTGTCCAACTCCTTCCTCCCCTCTCTCCGCCTGTATCTTTCGTACACACACAAACACATACACACACGAGAGTCCCAAACACTCGCGCGCCCCCTTCCGCGAATGTGATGGTAATCCGTTCTCCATAGGGAGAGGCTGGGTTATGCGTGGCCTTATTTCCAGCCCCATTATTATTCGTTTCCTAGTCACTCCTTTTGAGTTTTACCTTTTATCTTACCTTTTCTTTGATTTTTCTCTTCTATTTTCGCTCCGTCCTTCGTTCTTTCCCCCCTCACTCCCTCCCCCTCTTCCCCCCTCTCTCCGCTATCTCGTCCTCTCTCTCCTCCTCTCTCCTCCCCTCTCTCTCCCCCTCTCTCCACCCTCTTTCCACCCTCTCTCCACCCTCTTTCCACCCTCTTTCCACCCTCTCTCTCCCTCTCTCTCTCTCCTCCCCTTTCTCTCCCCCTCTCTCCTCCCCTCTCTCTCCCTCTATCTCCTCCCCTCTATCTCCCCTCCCCTCGAACTCTAATCCGCTGTCCTCATTTAAATCTCTCGTTTGTGAAGTTTTAATGGCACATGTGAGTTAACTGTACATACTTTATTTTATTATGTTCTTTTTACTCTTTTGTTTTATTTACTTTTATTATTATATTTTTGTAAAATTAACTTTTATATATATATCTTAATTTGACTACGTTTTAATTTCTTTATGATTTTATAATCTACATGATGCAGCGATATACGAGGTTAGATGGTAAAGAGGCCCAACAGGGCCTAACCTCGCCAATAAAAGGTCCAATCAATTAATCAATCTCCTCCCTTCTCTCTCGCCCCTACTCTTTTTTCTATCATAATTCTCTTTCTCTTTTTAACTTCTTGTCACACAAAATTCCCTCATTCTTGCCCCCTTTACCCTTTTTCTCTAACATTCTATCCCTCTCTCCTTTCTCTCTCTCTCTCTCCCTCCTTCCATCTCTCCTTCCTTTTCTCCCCCCCCCCTATCTCTCTCTCTCTCTCTCTCGCTCTCTTAAGTTTAGAGTTGCCACCTTTGCACTTGCTCTGACCCGGAGATGCGGCAACACTATATATTGCGTGTGGAGAAAGTAAAATTAAATTAGCCTTTTTACTTTTACTCGCCCACTAATAAAGTTTTTAATGTAATAGACACTAGTAACCTTTCAAAGTGTGTCCGTTATTGACAGCTCAAATGCGGGAGTTCCTAGCTAACCTAACAAAACACTCAGAATTGGAATTGCGCGCTTTCAGTTGTGTCGATTTTGTTATTTATACTATACCCTCATACTGAGGATCCTGATCATGAGATATTACTACTTAACCCGTATCTCGGAGATGACTTGCCCAAACCTTGAAAGGTGGCAACCCTATAGTTGGGGTCTATATTACCTCCACTAGATATTTGATACCACAAACAATTTTCTTAAATTCTTTGTTAATTTTGCTCAATATTTTTATTTGCTCTCATACATCATTGTAGTGTATTTTCCATCGTTATAATTCATTAAATTAGTATAAAAATATCATGACGGTTAACAGAAAAATTTAACATAGGGTCGTAGAAACCTCTGGCGCCCAATTGTGAATGTTATCAAGGGCTAATATTTCTCTAAGCCTTTCTCTTTTCATCTACCTCTTTCCTCGCCTATCTCTATATTTCTCTCTAATAATCTAGATATTTAACGTCGTCTCTTTCTCCATTTTCCTTTAACTCACTCTCCATACGCTAACCTTTTGATTCTATGGTAGGAGAGACTGTTTAGTCTCAGTCTCACTCAAATAAAGATTATCTATCTATCATCTCTCCCTCTCTACTCCCCCTATCTCCTCTTTCTCTAAATCCTCCTTCCCTCTAATTCTCTCTTCTGCCACTCTATTCCTCTGACTTATTCCTTTCTCTCCTTCGTCATCACTCCCTCCGGCTCTTACTTTCTCTCCTTCCGTTAACAGATGAGCTTGGATGGGAGCCTTTGAATAAACGGCGTGAAAAGTCTAGGCATCGACTTTTACGGAGATTTAGAACAAAATAATTTAAAGATGAATCATCAGACGTAATTAAGAGACGATCTTACGTAGGACGCCACGACCACATTGGCTAGATACGAGAAATTAATTGAAGGCCAGATAGATGTAATGGATCATTTTTTTCTAGAACAATAAGGGAACACAACTGGAGAGAGATCGTCTGGCTTGATGGAGGGGTGATAAGCCTGTCTGGCTCCCAATATTAGGATCGCGGGTTCGATTCCTGCCCAGGGTATGGTTGTACGTGTTCGTTTTTGTTATTATGCTACATGTTTAAAGGCTGTTAACGGCTGTTCATGAGCCAGTTAAATAAAAGAAATATTCACCCCATGCCATCAATGTTCCCTCTAATTTTTCATGACGCGTGTGTGGAAGAAATTTGTCATGTGCAACTTTTTGGAAATTTCAGAGAATTGTGCGCCATTTATTTCTCGACAGTTAAAATAGGTAAATAAATGCATCTGGGCATATTAAAATAAGGAATTATGCGAGGTGGGGATGCTGAAGAGTCGGTATATACCGAGATTTCACGACTAGTCTGCAACATCGCACAGTAGCGCGCGATTTTTTATTTCACAATAAACTCAACAATTCTACAAATATTTGTGCGCACAAATGTTGCCCGTGTGCGCTGGCTTTGCAGAGCGCGTGCGCTCTCACACGCGCACAACTTAGAGGGAACATTTCCTGCCATGTACCAATTGCGGCGGCTTGCAGGGATATCATTCAGATTCAGGTACGCTATCCCGTTCATCCTACATTTTTCCATATACATACATCTCTCCATCTTGCTCCATCTCGACCCACACGAACTTTCTCCCTACCCCTCCCTCTCTCTCTCTACTATATAAACACCTTTCGCGAACATTCATGAGGGCCACGTGATGCCCTCCGTCATCAATGCGGCCCCACAATGGTCGCCATTTTTCAACCGGTTCAATGTGACATCCTAGCAGGCTGCTACGAGCGCGCGAAGCCCCTGGCGTCCCTGCACGAACTCGCAAACAGACACACACACGAACGCAAGAACGTAACCAGACTCGTTTGCGGAGGATAAAAGGGCGTCACGTGGGCGGGAATGGAAAAAAACAAACGCGAAGCGGGGCTATGTAGAATAAACCGAAAGATGTGAATAAAAAAGCGTGCAATACGATAAAGGATGCATTTGCTCGCGTGCGTGTTTGCGCGTCTATATGCGAGTCTGTTAAAGAGAGTCTCGCTCAATCACGTTGTGTTGCCAGGTGATGGCGGAGGCGGCTGCCCCATCGTTGCGACACGGGCTCGCGGTGTCTAACGAAGAGGAATAGGTGGGGTTGTTTGCGGAAGGATGTATTATTGCGATTAATTTTTTTTTGACCGCCGTTATATTTACTCGTCCGAGATACATAGATTCAACATCTCATCAAATGAACCCGATGAATATACGAGATAGAAAATTCTGAAAAATATTTTCTAGAACGCTTCCATAAATCCTGACTTTTCTTAGAGGGCCATTTGAATTTTCGACGAATTTTCGGAATTTTGGACAAAACACCAAAAATATATTAGTCCTAGACTAACAATTTAAAAATGGGTATTTAAAAAAACATTTAAAAAATATTTTTCGCTTAATTTTGGAAGACTTTTATGCATTTTCAAAACAAATTACGTAAATCTAATCGTTGTCAACGTGAATAATCTTATTGGTTACTGAAGTATATAAGATCTGCAATAACTACAAACTAAATTTAATTCCTTGGGCATGCATGACAGATTTTGTAAATGGAAGGAAATGGATTCTCCACGGCGAAGAAAAGAACATAAACGTAAATATTAATTGCCACAACTGTATTATTAGGAAGAAATAATAAAATATAATTTTTTCTTGTATGGCAACTTTCGTGCGATAGGGGAAAACCGCGTATTTGCCCCACCCTTGTTTTAGTGCTAAAAATCGTGCGAAAAAGTGCGGCAATTATGCGAGCAAATACTGTAATTTGACTAATAAGAGAGCTCGCAATGGAAAAAGGCCGTGCACAAAAAATAAAATGTTTGGTGAAATATCGTGTGCGGTTACAAATGGATTGTAAATACGATGGTGTCGAATCATGTGGGAAAGAGGCGAATAAGTATAACGAAGGGACCCGAGCCAACCAGACCTTTTTAAAAATATCTTTTAAGCAACGTAAACCATCCCAAGCGTATTTAAGTGGTAGATAAGGATTTTTATTACTTTATCGATTATAGTGTTTACTATCACGCTATTATTTTGTGGAAAATACACATTTTTTCTTTTGTTAACATGTTTAGACTTGTGAGATAGGACTATTAGAACTCACGTGTGCGCGTAATCTTGTGGATAAGCTGTCGGGTGCCATCAAAAATTTAATCTCAGCAATCCTGCAAATTATAATGTAAAACAGTCCACAAATTTATAAGAATTTTGTAAATTATATCTGATTATTCATCCGCTCACATCTCAAATTCATATCTCTTTATAACTCCTTCATAAAAATATCTTTGCTTTTCTAAGATTGGTAATGATTTTTTCATCGGAAAAAATACCTTTTGTGTTGAACACCCAACCAGAGAAAATACTGAAGATATTCTTAAGTTTACATTCAAACGGTAATACTTTCTTTGAAATTTGTAGGACAGCTTGGTCTTTTTCATGTCACCTTAACCTCTTCTCCGTTTTAAATTTACTATCATCGTACACATCGTGCGCAAAAGTTTAGCGCACTTAAAAAAATGATGTAGTAGAAGTTATATGGCGAAGAAAAAATTCAGCTTGTGGAAACCGCTTAAATGAAATCGGGAAATAGCCAACGAGCTTATTCGCGGAGCGGATTGTACAAAAGATCATATTTCAATCTTTTTTCGTTCGGACGGAGTTCCTCTTTTGTTTTACTCAATCGCAGTAGTTTCGTGTAATTTTCTTTCGGAGTACTTTAATGTTTGGTTTTTCTTGCCACAAAGTCGTACAGCATAGGGAAACGAAAATTATGTAACGCCTTATAATTTCGTTTTCACTAAATTTATGCATTATAATTGTAATTTGGAATTATTTCCTTATATATAATTTATCTAAAATCAAACGAAACGCCTTGTTTCTGAGCAACCAACAGCTTAAAAACAACCTCCTTTATTCGATAATTCAACGATCGCCTAATTGTCCTCTTTTATATGATCATAGGTCTTCGAATAGCCACTGAGGACGACTGCTATGTAGCCGAAGCGCTGTTCACCCCAGCCATTTCTCGGAGATTTTTTTCGCTGGTAATCGGGTTCAAGAGATAAAAAAGAGACGTCTTCGGAATGTATAGGAATGTTAGAAAGTGAAAAATATCGAGTTATTAGTGTTAGATTTATAAAAGTTTCGACAGAAAAGATATCCCTTTGCGAGAAATCCGAGAAACTGGAACGCTTAAAATGACGTCACACTGCGTTAGTAACCGTGTCCATTCAGTAACTCCGTACGAATCTACGAGTCACGCGAGCCAGAATGAGATATTTTTTGCGTTTGCGGAATCGCCATTGAGTCAGCTGCGTCGGCTAACGGGGCGCCCCCGCTCTCTCTCCCTCTCTCCACTCTCTCCTCTCTCTCTCTCTATTTCTCTCCTTATCTCCCCTCAACTGAGCACACCCACTCACGCTTTCGCTGAAAAAAACCTTTTATCTTTTCTCCAGGAAGAAGGCGACGAAAATCGATACCATGGAAACAATAAGGTGCTCTCCCTTCTCTACCCAACCCCTCTTTTCATCCCTCTCTCTATCATTCTCCCTCTCCCTCCCACTTTCTGTATCATTTCCTTCTACTACCACGTCTTCGTATATCTTTCTCTCTCCCTCTTTCTGTCTCAGTCTCGTTCAAATAAAGGCACATTCATCATCCTATCTCGTCCTTTTTATATCTCTCTCCGTTTTTCTTTTCATATATTCCTCTTTTCCCTCTCTCCTCTCTCCCTCTTTAACCATTACTTTCTATCTTCTCCCTCTTTCTATCCTGTTCTCTCTCCGTTCCTCTACATTTTCTCTTCCCTCCTATAACTCCATCAACTTCTGGAGAACCAAGAGTATTTCGTTGGATATTAATTATTCGTTGGACGTAGTAGAGATTCCAGTTTCAGACTCTACTAAATATCTCGGAGTCACGATCCATCGTGATCTCTCGTGAGGCACCCACATTCGCCGATTGATAGGTGCCGCTAACAAAAAGCTGACCTTTATAGGGAGAATAGTTCGAAATAGCTCCGAAAAAGTAAAAGAATTATGTTATTTATTCTTGGTTCGACCGCAGGTCGAATATGCTTCAGCTGTGTGGGATCCCTACGAAAAGGGACTCACTAACGAGATAGAAAAGGTTCAGCGCAGGACAGCCAAATTGGTCAAGAGGAATTACGATAGTAAACATAGCGTAACATCCGTCAAAAAGGTGACTTGCAGGGTATCATGTAGATGTAGAATAGAAAATCTGAAATGGACATCATTAGAGGAACGTAGGCTGCAGGCTAGATTTAAACTACTGGAAAAATTTATGTCGGAGGGACTAGAGAATGAGGTAGAAGGACTTATCAGAAGCCCGACGTATCTCGGAAGGCAGGGCAGTGAGAATAAGATTCGCGAGATAGACTGTAGAACGGAGTGATATAGAGGATCGTTTTTCCCTAGAACGATAAGAGAACATAATAAGAAAAGATAACGTAGGAAAACTATGGACCCTTGGTGCACTGCACCCCCTGCCATCCACCAAAAAGGTGACTTGCAGGGTATCATGTAGATGTAGATAACTTCTCTCCCCCTTCCATTTTCTACCTTCTCTCTCTCTCTTTTCCCCTATCTTTCTTGTACCTATCCCCTTCTCCCACACTTTTCTTTCTCCCTTCCTCTCAGCCTTCTCCCTCTCCTTTCTTTCTCGCTTATTCATTACTCTCTTCCTATTTCTTCTCTCCCGCCCTCTCCCTTCCTCCCTCCCACTTCCTCCTTCCTCTCTCTTCGTCCGTACTTTCCTTTCTCTCGTTCTCTCTCTTCCTCTTGTTCTCTCTTCTCTCTCTACTCCTTTTCTTCTATCAATTACTTTATACCTCTCTTTCTCTCCCCCTTCTCTCTACCTTCCTCTATCTTACTCTCTGGAGGTGGCGGAGTGCTTATAGCGTTGACCTTCCACGCAGCGGTCCCAGGTTCGAATGCGGCGGAGGTCGGATTTCTAAACCTCTGATCGTCCCGTCCCTTACTTGTGTGATTTGAGGAGACCGTGCAAGTCAGCGCTCCGCCCTTTGGAAGGGACGTAAACGAGTTGGCTCCCTTGGTTTTCTTCGTAAAGATTAGGTTAATGCCCAATTCCCTCCTCCCTTGTGTGTGTGTGTTCGCTGTGAAAGGAGTAATGGCTATAAAAGGTACTCCAAGAGGTTGATTAGCCTGAAATTCCATACAAACAAACAATCTCTTACTCTCTTCCTCTATCTTCTTTTCTCTCTTTCTCTTCCTTTCTCTCTCTCTACCTCTTTTTCCCTTCCTCTCCCATCCTCACTCTTCCTCTCTCCTCTTTTGCGCCTTTTCTCTGAATACTTCTCCAATTTTCTCCTTCCATCCTTTCTACCCTCACTCATTAACTCTATTTTCCCCTTCATGACGTATAACTGCCTCCCTTTTCCATTTCCCCTCATAGCGCGTCTCTCCGTTTCCCTTCCCCTCTCCTTCCCTCTGCTTTACCCCTAACACCTCTCCTCGTTCTACCCCCCTACTCGGTCCCATGCGCCTGGCATTTCCTTCTCGTAGAGATGTACATTTCCTTTCCATCAACAGCGGGGGGTGTTGTTTGCTTGGTGCTTTCCTACGGAATGATCTTCGCGGAGTTCTGATGCCCACAAGGCGCAGCTGCAGTTAGGCGTAAATCTATATGCCACCTGCTTCATATTTTTCGTATGTTTCGTCTTTTACGGGGAATAAGCCTGTAAAGGTTGTTTTTGCTTGGAGTTGAAAGTACACTTCAGAGAAGGCCGTTTCGGTTTACCTTTTTGACAGGAACCAGGCAACGCCGTGTTTCTTAGGAAATAATTTCAGATAATTGATTTTTTTGCCCAACTTCTTAACATATACGCTTTTGCCACTGAAACTGCAGTCTAGAATATTTTCGAACCGATAAGATATATTAAAGACTATTGTATGTTACTGTCTCAGTTTCACATTTATACGGACAAGATTAGCATGCAAGCCGAAAAAAGCATGTGGCAGGGGGTGCCATTACAACGCATGAAATCTCTTTTACACTACCTCATCGCATTCGGGAAACAAGGACCAGTATTACCCGTCATCTATAGGAATAATTTCTGCGTTTTCATGGGCACTGTGATCTACCCACACGCACGTTAGCATCATGACACCCAACTCGGTCTGTTTGTGAATGATGTTTTATCATGCGGCGAAAATAATTAGCAGGTCGATGCAGTGTTCCTTGATTTTAGAAAAGCTTTTGACAAGGTTCCCCACCGTAAGTTATTATTAAAATTGGGAAATCTTGCTTTTTAGTTACGGTGATGTGAAAATGTTTTAACTTAACGTACTCCATTTTTGCGCACCACATGCTTCCTGGAGACCAAGCCAACAGTCCTTCGCACTACGAGCACATGCAACCTCTATTTTGATCCAAGAATGCTGTTCCAACTTCGTGAACATGTCTTAAGGCGCTGTGTTATGAGACGTCGACTTCCCCGGCTTGTTCATGTGTGCTCTACTGCTTTAGAGGCGTGAAACTTTACTGTGTCCATCCGGGGCATGGCTCCCTAGCAGCACTGTGCACGAACGGTCGATTTGTAATCGTTCTGCGCATTCGTCAGCAGTGTTGCCACTACTTTTCATTCAACCCTCGTATATTTTCACTCGCATTGTGTGTCTGCTATGCATTTTCAATTCCAAGTACTTTAGATATTAAGTAGAAATGTAAAAGATTCGCAGAAATATGTTTTGTAACGAAATATTGCTGTATTAAGAGGGAGGATAATGCTTTTTTAGTTTCCATAGAGACGTTGAAGCTCCTGTATCTCCAAGCGCCGAGCAAACAAATCTGGATCGCTCTTTCAATGGCTTCGTTAATAGACGACACTTCGCAATTAAATGGTCTAGGATTGTTGGGGATAAGTGGTGGGAGGGGAGAAGTTTCGAGCTGTTCCCAAAATAACAATAGGCAGCAGATCGCTGAATTTTTTTCACGCGAATCAATTCGCAATCATTTGGATTCCTGCCCAGAGGGCCAATTCTTGTTTGCTGAATCATTTCAAGAAGCAAACACATCTGTTGTTAGTTGCTGGCAACTGATGTGAACACGTTTTACTTGGAATAAATTCAGGGTAAAAATCTTCTTGGAAACTCTATCATGTAAGACCCTGCTAAGCTTCGAGATTCGGTTCGATTTCTAATCGGAAATGAGAATTCGATTCGATTCGGGTAGCTCTAGACTCCGATTCGATATTTTTGAATCTTCCGGTGAACAACCTTACAGTATCTTATCGTATAGCGTAGCATGAGACAAGCACGAAGCTATGTTCACAAAAAATTATTATCTGAAGGTCTTACCAGTTTTTTAACGGAAAATGTCACGGCATATTTGCGTTGCAACGAGCTATCTTGTGAAAACAATAAGTTGAGAGCCAAGGGTGTAATTTCGTCGAAATATAAATGGTTGCATTTGGTAGTATTGCCAGGCGTTGTTTGGTTGTGAGGATTATTTTATGTTTATGTCGTCTAGTTAAGTTTATTTTTGAACGTCATGCCGAGTTTTTGGGTGTTGTATGTTTAACGTTGTCCAGTAATACATGTAAGAATATGTGTGATTTCGTTCCTAGGCATAATTAGTTTATGAGAAAATATCGCGTATTTGGCAGCAAGGTTTACCGCTGTAGTTTAAATGTAGTGTTTTTAGGCGTTCTTTACAATAAATAAAAAAGAACGCCTTATGATCAGGTCGTGTCCGTCCGTCCGCGTGTTTCATCACAGAAACTACTAGGCGGATGTTGATGAAGTTTGGTATTTAGAACATAGGGGCAAATAAACTAAGAAAGTGATATAAATAGCTTACGTGACCTAATCGGGAGTGCCACTTTACAAGTGACAAAAAATTAACTTTTCTTTATATCTCGTACAATATCACTTATAATAAAAAAGTCTTTAAACGGCTTTGTAGAACTAGTCAAATAGCATATGTTTTGTTCAGTACATTTTAACAAAGGAGTAGCCAATTTCAAGAAAATAAAACTTTAAAGTCGTAATACATTTTGGACAAAGATTTTGCCGTTTTTTAATTGTTGTCAACGAAAACAATCTTCGTGACCACTGAAGTAAACAGTATATGCTGTACATATACAATTAGTTTAATTTGGAAAATGGAAAATCTACGACGAAGAAATTAACACAAATACGTCTATTTTCTTTAGCGTTCGTAAGAGAAAAGAGATAACTAATTTACGACGAAGGAATGAACGTGAAGATAAAGATTATATTACTGCTATTTGAATGAGGTATTTTTTAAATAATTGCCTATTGTTTTATTAATTAAAATTGATTAGGAAGTAAATCAGTGAATCAAAAGTTCGATATTTCCTTGACATCACCACTGGCATACAATTTTTCAGTTCTTAGACATTAACCATGAATATTTATCTTTTTTGACATGATTGCATAAATCGTAAAGAACGCCTTTACCACGCATGTATGCACGCATGATGTGTTGTTGTAAACTTTTCTGTTTACAATGATTGAAATTTAATTCAGTCTGCAGTCGATTCGATATTATTCGAATATTTGGGAATGATTCGATTCGTGATTTGATTTGAAAAACATTTTGTGATTCTCAGGGCCCCTACTCAAATGAGAATTTTCTCCCAACTGAGAATAAAATGCGATTAATTATTTCAGAAGACAGCATCGAATTTTTAACGAATCCAGTAAATCTGTTAAATTGTGATATTTTATTGATGGGCAGAATAACGACATTCGTTATATTTTCAAATGTTGAAAATTAAAACAGTTTTAATAGAATTTGATCGAAATAAGCATTAAAATAAACTCAAAAGACTGATTCTATAGAATTTAGAAAAATCACACATCCTAGTGTTTTGTGAATAGGCAGTAATTTTGAAAAATTGAAATTATTCGGGTGAAATTCTGTCCAGTTGCTACCTTTTTCTTAACGATTGCGTTCTCTTTCACTGCACTTCGTTGTCTTGTTCGCTCTGGGCGAAATTGTGATAAATTCCAAATTTAGGCCTAAGAATTTCCAGGTAGTGTAATTCTGTGAAGAATCTTAGGCTTGTAGCAAGGCAAGAATCGTTACGTAGCAATGCGATAAATGGTCCATATCTTTCGATGTCATTCGTAGCACAATGACAACGTTCCTTATTTTCTAAACATCGAAAAGTACGCATGTGCGTATCTAGAGAACCACGCCCCGGAAGTGCTATCGATTTATTCATGTTTTTCATTTTGAAAAGGAAGGAAAGGGCGATGATGCATCGTTCACTTTAACAGAGGGCATGATTTGAACCGCGTTTTAATAGGCTTTTTAGGCGTGTTGACTTATAATGCATGTATTTATAAGTATGTGTTTACGTGAATTTCCGGAAAAAGCCAGACGCGCGTCCGACACTGGGGACCAAAAATTGTTACGATGGTGACTATATTTTTCTGTTATATTTTATCAATTCAATTGAGTTTAGTAAACAGTTAATAGTTTTTACATCCTACGTGTGGTGTAAATGTAGCGTATACAGATTTTAAATCGCATCGAAATGAAATCTACCCTGGCCTCTGGAATTCGGAAATGGCTCCTAGATTTGGACCAGATTTGCCCAGCCTTCTTTATGCGTATGCTGTGTGCATGCATACAGTCCCAGTAACCCCTTAACATTCGCGGTTTCGACTATTCGCGATTGGTTTCTGTGGATTTAATCTAGTTACATAAGTAATTTCCGTCAATGGGTGGAGTTGTAACATTCGCGGAATTGACATTCGCGATGATTTTCGATACTGCAAATCTCGCGAATGTTGAGGGCCCACTGTGCGAGTATTTCTGTACGCAGACATCCGGTATTGCATGTTAAACCGTGTTCTATAAAATTCTCCGCAACCTTCTTCAATTTTTGGTATGTCTTTTTCCCTCTTCAGCGCTTTATCAGCTAAAAAATTTTTCCTACCTCAATTTTTTCTTCAATCAAAACTTTTGAACATGGATCTTTTCCTCAGTATGCCCGATGCAGCTCGCTTTCCTCTCTCTCTCTAATCACTTTTGCTATCGATCTCATTCTTACATATTCTTCTTAGTGCTTCCTCATTTTTTACTGGATTTATTTTCAGCATTCTTTTCGGTGCCCACATTTCCAAGCTGTCTCTGTATCATTGTTTTTCATACTGAATGTCGCGCCGTACTTGGCTGTCGCAGTTGATTTTTAAGGGCACGGCGAAAAGCTTATTAAAATATATTTGATTAAATTGTATGAAATTGATTACCTACATCTATATGTTATCCTGAAATTCACCAATTTGGTTATTAATCGCAGATTTGACTTCTCGTATTGTTCTCGGAAAGAATGGGCCTCTATAACTCTCCGTCCTACAAACGATCTCACGTATCGTATCGCCATGGTCGTTTCTACTATGTTCGTTGCAACCTCAATTATTTCCAATACATCCTCTGCTACACATTCTGACCTACATTTCTCTAGGAGCCTTATACTTGAGCACAGTCTACTGTCTTCCATAGATCTTCGTTTTAATTCCTTCAATAATGTTGTGACACTTTCCATATGTTCGTAATTTTTTTAACGAATCCGGTTGCTCTCCGCTGTACTCTTTCTAACTAGATTATATAGCCCTTCTCATACGGATTCTATATATGTACTGGAAGCGTATTCCACCGGCTGTTTAACTAGTGAAAAAATAACACGCTTCGCTTACTTTCTCTGTACTATTCCGCACTATTCTGCCTATAAACGCCAGTTTCTTGTTAGCCTATAACTCGACGAATGTGCACGTCCCACGAAAGTTCACGACAAATGGTAACTATTAAATATTTTATATGCTCAGTTGCATGAATATGCCTTGTATCGATATCATACTCGAAACCAATTTCTTTGTCCATATTCTCCAGAACGATACTGCGGCACACGTAATTAATTTTTCAATTTTCCATTCCTTACACCACGCGGAAATGGCATTTAAATCTTCCTGCAGAGACTGATTGTCATCTCGTTTGAGTAACTCCTTATATACGACGGTGCCATCTGCGAAAACTCTAATTTTATAATCTACTGCCGAAAAATACAGGGTGATTTTTTTATTCGAGAACCTTGAAATATCGCTATATCTCAAGATATAATTAAGAGAGAAATGCATAAATTGCTAAAAACAGTTTTATATTATTTCAAAATATTTATTGAACAAATTCACATCATTTGTTGAAAATGAGCACCACCTTGCTGAATACATATGCGTGCTCTCCGCAGCATATTGTCTGTCACAGACTGCAGAATTCCTTCGGAGATGTTCTCAATGACATCTCTGTTTCTTTCCTTTAGTTGTTCAAGAGTATGGGGATTCGTAATGTACGCTTTTTCTTTTATGCATTCCCAAAGGAAAAAATCAGAGAAGGTCAGATCGGGAGATAGGGGAGGCCATAATGACTTGGAAACAATACGCTCTCCAAAGAGTAGCCCTAGCTCCCTCATATTCTGATATCATTGTTACCACTGTGATTTCTTTATTCGATAACACATCCAACCATGTAATCGCTACATTGTTATGAAAGTGAACAACCACATGCTATACGCGAACGTCTATTACATTAAGAGAAGATTGGTGTTTGGTGTGCTGTAAGCCGCCGTAGGGTCGGTCGTAGGACCTGTCTTTTTCATGGAAACGGTGGCATCGGAGCGGTATATAAATATTGTTCACGAATTTGTAGGCAATCTAACCGAGAATGAATTCAACGAGGATGGTTTCAACAAGATGGTGCCACGAGTCACGCTTCACGGTACAGCATGACGGAGCTAGGGCTACTCTTTTTACTGTTTATTGTTTTTGGCAATTTTTGCATTTCTCTCTCATTTATATCTTGAGATATATTTCACGGATCCCGAATAAAAAATCCACCTATATCATTTACATAAATTAGGAATAGTAGAGGGCCCAATACAGTTCCCGGAGGAACACCTGACGCGACTTGAACGGGGTAAGAGTGCGATCTATCGATGATCTCTATCTATTCCCTATTCCAGAGGAAGTATCTCACCCAATTCACAATTTTCTGATCGATACCGTATTTTACTAGCTTCGCTATTAATTTCCGAAGAGGTATCTTGTCAAACGTCTCCCTGAAATCAATGAAAACAGCGTCGACCTGGATATTATTTACTATGATGTAATACCAAAAAATGAAAGCGTCCAAAAGGTTGTGATACCCGTAGTATGTGTGAATATAAAACCTTGTTTTAAGGTTGCGTGTGCCATAGAAACGATGTTTATCTTTGAAAGTGTTCCACGGCGACAAAAAGTTTGGGAACCGCTGTCCTATATCACGTAAAATTTTCCCTGAGCGCTCACGCTTCCGCTCTCTGCAAGGCATTACATCATAAGCATATGTTTTTACACACACACACACACACATGTACATACAGAATATCCAGGAAGTCCCCAGATATTTTATGCGCGTCCATAATACCTTCATAATTTATTTCATATAGTAATTTCATCTTTTTAAATATATATATATATATATATATATATATATATATATATATATATATATATATATATATTAGAGATTCTTAGCGTGCTTCCTTCTTTCATTCCGCCGCCCGCCCCCGTAACCAAGAACACCCTTCCGCTCCCTGCGTAACCCACCGCCTCCTCACCCCCGCTTCCTCCGTTGATAAAAATAAACACCTCCCTTTCCACCTCTCTCTCTCGGAGGAAAAAAATAATTAAAAAAATCAATCCCACGCCCACGAGTAGACCTACGCTCCAACAACCCCGCCTCAACCCCCACAATGTCGGCCGCCGCCTTTATAACCAGAGCCGCCCACCTGTTGATCGACTTCCGCCAACCTCTCTCTCTCTCCTTCCTTCTCTCTCTATAGCCCTTGCGTTCTCGGATGACGTCAAACGTTTCCATGACTTACAGGCGTCCCTTTACCTCCCATTACTCCAATGTCTGCGCTCTCTCGCTCTCCGTCTTCTGTTTCTCTCTCTCTCTTTACTTATGTCTCTTCATCCCTGTCTCTCTGTCTCGCTTTATCTATTTGGTCATCTTAATCTTTCTCTTCTTGACAAAATGGTGAATTTTACTTACTAATCTTATTTCTCGCCCCATCTATATTTGACCATTCCATGGTCATTGTGTGATTATAATTCCCACTTTTTGTATGCTGCCACCTACTCGGGACATTTAGGGACTTGGAAAAAATAAGTATTACGCTGCATTTAATTTATCTTGAACAATACGATTTTTGGTGGTGTTGAGATTTGGACTTTTTCTTGGTTTTTCTGATAAGGGATTCATTAAATTACTTTATTACATCCAAATATTTTACAAAATACTATAGTTTATAATCTATTTATCGTTTAATCATATACAGTTTGTAAATTCTCCAAATATCGAATTTTAATAAATACTTTATAATTGATGGTTTATCACTATATATAGTTGGCACATTTTTAACACAGACTACAAAACAAAATTCAAAAAGATACATAATTATTGATCAATTTCAATAATAATGAAAATCATTTGTCTTGACGAATTTGCCTAAAATTAATAATTTGGCCATGAAAGGGTTGTCTCTAATTATCTAAATATTTTACGCACTTCTTCCCCCCTATATCTCGCCCTCGCTCTCTCCCCCACCATCTTCCCTCTCTCCTTCTCTTCCTCTCCCCTCCCTCTGCCTCCCCCCGTCCCTCCCTCTGTCCCTCCTGCTGTCCCTCCCTCTATCCCTCCCTCTCACTCCCTGTCCCTCCCCTCTCTTTTTCACTCTCTCTCTTCCTCCCTTCACATTTTCTTCTCTATATTCCCTCGGTCCCTGTCCCTCTATCTCACACTATCTCCCTCAATATTTTTCTCTTCCCATCTCTTTATCTCACTCCTTCTCTCTCCTTCCATTTCCTTCTCTCTATCTCTTTCCCTCTCTATTCCTCCCTCCTTTCCTCTCTCTTCTTCCCCCACCTTCACTGACTTTCCTTCAATATATCTCTCTCTTTCCCATTCTCTCCCTCCCTCCCTACCTTCTTCTCTTTCCTTCCCTCCCTTCTTCTCTCTCCCTCCCTCCATTCTTCTCACTCCCTCCCTCCATTCTCTCTCCCTCCCGCCATTCTCTCTCCCTCCCTCCATTCTCTCTTCCTCCCTCCATTATCTCTCCCTCCCATTTTCTCTCCCTCCATCCATTCTCTCTCCCTCCCTCCATTCTCTCTCCCTCCCTCCATTCTCTCTCCCTCCCTCCATTCTCTCTCCCTCCCTCCATTCTCTCTCCCTCCCTCCATTCTCTCTCCCTCCCTCCATTCTCTCTCCCTCCCTCCATTCTCTCTCCCTCCCTCCATTCTCTCTCCCTCCCTCCATTCTCTCTCCCTCCCTCCATTCTCCCCCCCTTCCATTCTCTCTCCCTCCCTCCATTCTCTCTCCCTCCCTCCATTCTCTCTCCCTCCCTCCATTATCTCTCCCTCCCTCCATTCTCTCTCCCTCTCTCCATTCTCTCTCCCTCTCTCCATTCTCTCTCCCTCTCTCCATTCTCTCTCCCTCCCTCCATTCTTCTCACTCCCTCCCTCCATTCTCTCTCCCTCCCGCCATTCTCTCTCCCTCCCTCCATTCTCTCTTCCTCCCTCCATTATCTCTCCCTCCCATTTTCTCTCCCTCCCTCCATTCTCTCTCCCTCCCTCCATTCTCTCTCCCTCCCTCCATTCTCTCTCCCTCCCTCCATTCTCTCTCCCTCCCTCCATTCTCTCTCCCTCCCTCCATTCTCTCTCCCTCCCTCCATTCTCCCCCCCTTCCATTCTCTCTCCCTCCCTCCATTCTCTCTCCCTCCCTCCATTCTCTCTCCCTCCCTCCATTCTCTCTCCCTCCCTCCATTATCTCTCCCCCTCCATTATCTCTCCCTCCCTCCATTATCTCTCCCTCCCTCCATTCTCTCTCCATTCTCTCTCCCTCTCTCCATTCTCTCTCCCTCTCTCCATTCTCTCTCCCTCTCTCCATTCTCTCTCCCTCCCTCCATTCTCTCTCCCTCTCTCCATTCTCTCTCCCTCCCTCCATTCTCTCTCCCTCCCTCAATTCTCTCTCCCTCCCTCCATTCTCTCTCTCCCTCCCTCAATTCTCTCTCCCTCTCTCCATTCTCTCTCCCTCCCTCCATTCTCTCTCACCCCTCTATTCTCTCTCCCTCCCTCCATTCTCTCTCCCTCCCTCTCTTTTTCCAGTATCTCTCAATCTCTCCTTATAACTATCTATATCGCCCTCTATGCTTTCCTTCTTCCACATCGCTTTGCCACCTGTCATTCCTTTTTTCGCTTCTCCTCTTCGCTTATTGCCCACTCATTTTCTACCGCGGATGTCGTGCCTTCGCGCTGATTTGCGCTCCCCCTTACGAACAAGCATGTCTAACAGGTGTCGTCTCTCTGCGTCACTCATTCCTCTCAGTCGCCATTTCTCCGCCGTCCTCATTTGCCAACCTCTCCTTGATCCTCTGTTCTCATATCTCTCTCACAATTCTCTTCCCCTCACGCTCCCAAACCCTCTCTCCACCTCTCTCTCTCTCCACCCTTCGCCTTCCTACCTCATTCTCAGCCGTCTCACTCCATTCTCCCTCTCTCTCTCTCCATATCTTCTTGTCTCTTCCTTCCTCTTCTCTCTCCTTCATTTCTCTTCGTATCTTTCTTTCTCTTCCCCATCTCTTTTTATCTTCTTCGCGGTCTATTCCTCTTTCCCTATTTACAAGTATTTCCATCCTATTCTCTCCCAAATATCTTCTTTCTTTGCTCCTTTTTCTTACCAAACTGGTTAGGAATTTTTCGCAGTTTTTTTACTCCTGTCCTCTCCTCGGGAGTGTTTTTCGCAGTGAGACTTTTTTCCTGTGTGAAACAAGACCGATACATATTTTTCAACCCACATCCGTAAGATTCTTCTATAGTATCTCTTTATTTTCTGCTAACCAAATATATCATTAAAAGTATGTATTTGATACATACATGACAAAGGAGTTAAATGTTAGCAGGGCCTATATAGTCTCAATTTCGCGCTTAACAAAGTCGTCCATTCTTCGTTTGCAGTCTCTTTTCCTATCTCCCCCTTTTCTCTATCTTCATCTCACTCAGTCGCACCTCCTCTCTCTCTCCAATTATTTTTTCTCTTTAATATTACTTTATTTCCTTTTCATGTTTCTCTCTCGTCTTTGCTCTTTATTCTTCTTTCCATCCTCCCTCTCCTCCTTTCACTCCTTTCTCGTTTCGCTCAAAAAATTATGCTGTTGAAAACGTCGCGTTTTGTGAGATATTTGGACTCCGATGCGACGAAAACTCCTAACCGTTATTCCATCCAATTATTCGCTCCATACGACAAATGGGCGTCGCATTCGTGAAATTCCTCATTGAAGCGTTTCTCTTTGAAAAATGTCCGTATTTTGAAATTATCGTTTTATACTGTCTCACTTTATTCGTCTTTGTTATAGCCGCAGATCGGCTCAAAGGCATTTTGGCGCCATAGGGGATAAAGGTCTAAATGGTTACCTTCGGAAAAACTCTAAAATTCGCAGAAAAAAATATGTATATTATTTTCTTGTATGTCACTACAAATTAATTCTTTTGTGTATTATCATATGACAAACAAAATGAAATTCTTATTATAATGTTAAAAAGGGGCCCGTAACTATATGGCACTCTAGACGATTGCCTAGTTTTCCTTAACTGTAGGGGTGACCCTTGTGTGTACGAGTGTCCTTGTCGAACCGTGTCATCCTTATTGCGTCCCAAATGTTTGAAAGAAAAATTCACGGTTCCTCATAAATCCAGTGATTTTAGACCCTTTTAGACACAATGTCCTTTTAATGCAAATACAATAACATTATTTTTAACAGCTTCTGACACATATTGATCACGCAATAAGTGCAGTGTTTCTCGAACTGTGGAGCGCGAAGGCATTTCAAGTGGGGCGCAGTATGGCATGGCAGTTATTTAAAGCAAAATACAGAAATCGAGTAAAAGTCGAGAATGACCTGCGTCTATGTGCGGCAAAGTTAAGGCCTAATTTGAAGCAACTTTGTGAAGACAGGCAAGCGCACGCTTTCCACAAACAGTGTAATAATGTTATTCTTACTTTAGCTCTTACCGAGGCAGCTTTTTCTTATTTATTTATTTATTTTAGCTCATAAACAGCCGTTAACGGCCTTTTACAATGAGCGTTTTAAGAGTTACTTTTAAATGTAGCAACTCGATGATTCTATATTATTAATTTGAAAATTTTCCTTTTTATAATTTTGTGAGTGTAAGCGAAGCCTCGCCGTTAATAGTACTGTCGATTATGACTTTAAGCAGTAATATTTGAGTGGACCGCGAGTTATAAAAGTTTGAAAAACACTTCAATAGTAGACTGAAAAGATCACGGAAAGTGTATGACCTAATAATGAAATTGGTAATACGGAATTGTTCAGAATTAAGTTCCAATTGCAAAAAATAGCATTTATTATCCCAATAAGATACATCGCCGAAACTTGTAGGTTTGTTTAGAAATCGGGACTACCGCGATCCAAAGTCGAGACCGTTGAAAATGTTTGCCTCGCAATGTAATGAAAATATGTTTAGTGCGAACACGCGCCGCACGCACATATGTGTTTCCAAACTATTGACGTGTCCGACCGCTTTACTTGTATTAATAATGAGGAAAAAATTCAAATTAAACCTCTTGATAGTTTCCTTCGTCGTATCTCTCTCTCTCTCTCTCTGTCTGTCCGTCCCTCTCTATTCCCGCCTAACGACCTCCTCGTTCCAATTAGTCCGGATTAACGACCGCCTCCTTTAACGTTTCCATGCCTTTCTCTTTGACGCCACAATTAGCTGAAATCGACGCAAGCGCCATTGGCGACTCCCATTTCGCATTCTCTCTCTCTCTCTCTTCCTATCTATCTCTGCCTTGTTTTTCTCCCTCCCCCCTCTCTCTCTCCTTATGCCTTCCACCCTGTACAATTCTAGCTACAATTTCGCGTGTAATTTGCAGCAACCACTTTTTCGGACTCCAGAGGCACCTAAAACTTACAAATTCATTACAATCTCTTGAGTGGGGGTTTTCACGACTACAGCATGGCCTCTAATATGTGAGAGTTAAAAAGGTAGTTTTATTTCCAATTCAATTCGATCTAATTTAGATTTATTCATCATCTTTTATAGGTTATAAGGAAATGATAAATAATTTTGTGGGTACTAAATTCTTACGTCCATGTTAATAAATTTGATGGTATACGTGCATCCTTTCTCGAGGATTCATTCATGGATTGGAATGAGTTTTTTAATGTTATGCATCACTTTTGTGGTTGCTATACTATTTTAATTTGGAAGGTAAAATTCTATGAAACCCTTCAGTTCCTATGAAACTACGTGGTATTAAAACTAAGCAAGATTAATGACTTGTGACAATTACATGCGTATATACAGTACTACACTTGGAGGTGACATTGAGCCAGGCTGCATTATTTTGTGAGGATGTGGTGTTGTAATTTGTGCTTGTATTGGAATAGGAGTTCTTCCCGTCTTGTTTTTCTGGGTCATTTTATTGGGAGATATATTTTTTCAAAGCATTTTTTGTAATTTTTTAAATAAAAATTCAGATATTTGGCGATTTTATGTGCTAGTTGTAAGCTTGTGCCTCCATAATATTATCTTAGATTAAAGCTGAGGATGCTAAGGATAGGCCTAGTTTCAGGTTCCTCATTGGCTCGTTCGCAAATATTACTTCTCGATTCTGTTAAGGGCGTGCATAATCAATCAAAATATCCGCCAGTTGGATAGATATGATCATAAGATTCTATGCAGACAGGCATAACCCATAAAGTTGGGAATAATTTTGAAATGAGAAAAAAATTCAGGTCCTGTTCAGTTTATCCTTTTGGCATTTGCCTGATAAGTTTGAAAAATTCCGTGGAAATCCGCTGATTACGAAATATCAGCAAAAACGAAATAATTATCTTCAGTCGATTCCCGCGCTGATATTTTTCAGAGCATAATTTATTCGTTTGACGAGAAACTTGTAACACGATAATATTGCTTTCAAGATAATTTTTTCTGTTCCGCGAATATGATTTGATGCAAATTCCGTCAGATAATACGAAGTGTTACAGCGCAGTTTTCTTAAAAATACCGTAGGAACGCCAACAAAAAAACTATTTAAGTGTAGTTTTTCAGAGGGAATACGAGTAATTCATCAAAAAATGCATATCCTAATCGATTATTCTGAAATAAAATTGAGTCAGCCTTCGTTGATCTGAAATCATACCTCCACCTCCACCAAAAAGATGACTTGCAGAGTATCATGTAGATGTAGATGAGGGTTGCCTTCTATCCGACCCTTCCCGAGCGAAGGGTCTAAACCCCTTCTTGCCAGGTATGTCTATGCCTGCCCCCATTCAGAAGGGGTGAAGCCGAAATGTCTTTGAAAAGTTGGTTTACATACGGCAGGCATTAAAATCTTTCAAATTAAGATTCTGAGCAAATGGTTATAGATAGAAAGCATACATTTTCAATTTAATTATTGAATAAACTACTTTATGTACATATAATTATATTACTAAATTTATAAAAAATTTTGTTTACAATTATAAATAAATCTCGATAAATGAAACCGAGACTTTTCATATTGCGTCAGCAAATGAAGCTCCAATTTTTTTTTACTTTTTGTAAAGAACGCTTAAAAAGCCGAGAATTTTAACGACTACATGCACGCACTGGACTCTAGCGACGATCTCTGTCCTCTCTGCTACGCCTTCCTAACGTGAAATATTAACGGTTCAACTGCTGGTACGAGGTGGCCTCGCGTCGTTTTATGACGTCCCACTAGATCTCCCCTTCAACTCTCTCTCTCTATCTCTTTTTCCCTAACTATGTCACTCTCTCTATCATTTATAGCGTTCCTCTCTCCGCCATGGCTCCCCACCTAGCTACGCGCACCTCGTAAATCATGCAGACACGGTCGCTATGTTATGCCAACAATGGAGGCGACGGCGTCCTCCCGGGGGAACTCGTATTTCGTTAACATCTGGGATTTAATCTCTTATTTTTCCGTTGGAGCATTGCTTTAAGCAAGGGGTCGGCCTATTTTGCTGCATGGCGAGCCGCATTAGAAATTTCGTGCTCTTAGGCGATCCACATTGGAAGTTGCAAATGGCTCGGCGGGCCGCATAAATTGTTTACATCGAATGGTTATGTAGTACCATATGAGCGAAAATAAATTACAGTGGGTTCCGCTTAATATAATCACATTCGATCACATTGAAATGATTACATTAAGCAAATGATAACAATAAACGAAAAATTTCTTAAACTAATTCAACAGGGAATTATCGAGCTCGTCTTTTGACTGAAAAATTCAAGGACAAGCAATTAAAACTACTTGTCTCAGGCATCTCCAATTCTTTTAGAATCTATTGTCGGTGAATTATTACTGAAGACGTCTGCTTTGTAGACGAAACACGCATGTGATTTTTATAATCTTGTTCTGGTTATAGGGGACACCTGAGACAAGTATAATGTAAATGCTTGTTCTTGAACTTCTTAAACTATATCCCGTTTCGTAAATTCGCGTTTGGTCACAATAGCCAGTGATAATAATAGGCTGCATATACTGTATAAAGATTTTGAAATTGCATTATCCAAGGTTTTTTGATAATAGTTTCAATTCAAAAATAAGATATTAACGGTGCTAAATTGTACGGATCCCTTTTTACTTTCTCCACATACGAAGTACAGAGAAAGTATTGTTTTCATTAAAAAAATCGTATTCGAGATTTCAACGGAAAAACAATATATCCAATATCAGAAGGCTATGGTATGAGTTTATTTCTGTTCTTTGTAAAGTCTAAATTTTCTCGCAGTTTATTAAAACATTTATTATTATGTAACTTATTAGGAATTTTTGGAAATATTACAGGTATGGAGAAAGTCATATGCTGGCCACATCAGATTTTTTTGAAATATTTGCTTTAATATTTGATAAATGTAAAAAAGCTTTGGTATAAAAGTCGTAGGAAATGTAATTTTCTACAACCTTTGTTTGAAAAATTTTCCCATATAATACATTGTTGAAGAGATATTGTAAAAACTAATTTTTTTAGCTGCCACCACCACACCACCTACCGGAGACTATTGTAAACACTTTACGCTCCTTTTTATTATCTTAATTGTTGGAGCTTCGGGGTAATATCCAATACCAGAAGGCTACAGTTTGAGTTTATTTCTGTTCTCTGTAAAGTCTTTAAAATTTTCTCGCAGTTCCTTCAAATATTTATTATCATTTAACCTATTTGGAATTTTTAGAAATATTGCAGGTATGGAGAAAGTCATGTGTTGGCCACATCAGATTTTTCATCATAGCTTTTCGGACTGCTTCAAATTCTCTCGACTCTTGGACCATAGTTTGGCGACCCTTGCTTTGAAGCGGTATTGCGAATGCTATATGTTCTTCTATCTGTGTTTCTGTCAACACTCGTGAATGCCTCTATGAGTTAATTCATTTTTTTAAGAAAGGAAAATGTCATTTTATTAATATATATAAGCCAGCGGTTCCCAAAAAATATGTATCTGTGACCCTCTTACCCTCTTAAGGCAGCCGAACTTCTCGCGATCCCCTCTTAAAGCAGTAGATCTTATCGAGATGCCCTTAATCCCATTCATCAACCAATTAATATAAAATTTGACATTAAATTAAAAATATTATAAATGCCTTTTTTAATAGTAAAAAAATCAAGTTTATTCTAAAAGTATCCATGCATAAAATAACGAAAATGAAGCAAACACTCTCTGAAAACCTTTCGCGACCCCTGTTCTGGAAACTACTGATCTTAGTGATAAAATATTGCGATACAAATAAAATTGAGATATCGATGTAATAACTCATATGAATTAACAACTGTGATTTTGCCGCAAACGGTGGTCATAACATTTAAATCTTCATATAATCCCGTAATCCATCGGATTGGTGGGTGCCAGGAGTTGCAATGCATCAAATCACTCCCAACGATTCTCAATGACGAAATTTGGCTCTACTTTTGAAATCGCTGATTGTCCTATGAGAAACGGAACTTCGATATTACCCTATCTTTTGATCTAGCCATTATATCGATTGCGGCGTTTAATCTATTATAATAAAAGGGGGCGTTTGTCCGTCTGCCTGCAGTTCTCGCAAACCAAGAAACTCAGAGACTTAAAACTTGTTACACTTACTAATCAGACCTTGCGGATGTGCACCTTGGAGCCGGCATTTTGATATGGGGAGGAGGGGAGGGGGGATGCCATACAAACCGTACCCTACAGCATTTTTCGAAAACCAAGAAATTTAGAGACTTAAAACTTGTTAGACTTACTAATGAGATCTTGAGAATGTGCACCTCGGAGCCGGCATTTTGATATGGGGAAAGGGGGGGGGTGCCATACAAACCATGCCCTACAGCATTTCTCGAAAACCAAGAAATTTAGAGACCTAAAACTAAATACTAAAAAGACCTTGAGGAGGTGCACCTCTGGTCCAGAATTTTGATTTTTCTGTGGAGGGGGGCGCCATAAAAATCATACACTGACAAGATGCCCGAGTTAATGTTTTGTAAAATTACACACCTTATTTTGAGTATTAACAAAATATCAAATTTTAATCTATATTTAAGTTCTTCATACCAATTAAGGGGGAATGAATATTGGTCACTTATCTCGAGAGTACCTTGAGTTTGAATGAAAATATTAGTGAGTGAAATGAGCATGAGAAATTCGAAACTGTAAACTCGGGGCAAAAACTGGGTAATTATATGGATTATATACGAGTAAATGAATATATACTTTTTTAATTCTATACATTGTTATTTACAGTGTGTCTGGGAGTATTTTTATAATATTTACATTGATTGTCGTAGTGAAGAGTTTTCAGAGCATGACGTTAGAGGAATATCATTTCATCCAATTTTTCGGGTAATTAATAGAAATCAGTCAATTGGATTCGATAATTCTGTCCCATTGTTAAGACTTTCGGTAGACCAGTTCTAACGAAAATCTAATCAGACCTTGACTTTTGGATGCAAATCTTAAATATAAAATTGTGTGCCAATCTGATTAGTATTTTTCAGTTAGAGCGCCCTCAAACCTTCTTCCACACATACATCATCGAGAAAATAGAGGAAACGTATTCAGAGCACCTTAAAACGTATATTTCCGTTGAAACTTCGAGTTTTTATGAAAACAATACTCAGTATAAAGAAAAAATTTGATGTGGCCACCACATGACTTTCTCCATATCTGTAATATTTCTAAAAATTTCACATAGGTTACATAATAATAAATATTTTAAGAAACCGAGAAAATTTTAGACTTTACAAAGAACAGAAATAAACTCAAACCATAGCCTCCTGATATTGGATATAGCCACACAGCTCCAACAATTAAGAATAGAAAAAGAGCGTTACTAAGACGTAACTAAGCGTCAATTGTTAACAATAGTCGTCGGTAGGTGGCGTGGTGGTGGCAGCTAAAAAAATAAGATATCTCTTAATTTATGCATTATATGGAAAATGTTTCAAACAGAGGTTGAAGAAAATTAAATTTCCCATATCTTTTATTCCAATACATTTTTACATGTATCAAATATTAAAGAAAATATTTCAAAATAACGGATAAGTGACAAGAGTAAATACCCACTTTCGGTTGACCGATTTTTAACTAATCGGTTCTTGTGACTTTCATAAAAATGTTAAATATAAAATTTTGCGTGGACCTGATTAATAGTTTTTGAGTTAGAGAACCCACAAAAAGCTGTCACACACAGACATCATCGAGAAAATGGTCAAAACGTGTTCAAGGGACCTCAAAACGTGTATTTCCGTTGAAATCTCGAAGTCGATTTTTTCATGAATATATATATGTATATGTATATATGTATGTATGTATATATATATATATATATATATATATATATATATATATATATATATAAGTATTCATCCAATCGATGACGAGAACTTCGATTGCCATGTCAACACCACACGTCATTGTTGAGTTCGATCCAGCGGTTTAGCATTAGAACGACATCAGTGGCATTCATCAATTTCTAGTTCTGAACGACTCTTCGAATTGAAACTCACGAGAAACGCCTAAAAATGGACGGATTTCGCCCTTCAGTTCAGCTTTATGACGTTTTCGTCACGAATACCAAGAAGGACTATACTACTTTTACATAAAAATATATCCGTTTAAAAGGATGGCATCGCGTGGCTAATAAAAGAGGAACTCTTCGGAAAAAAGTTTGATTAAATAAATTACTGTTAATCAGCATAAAGCTTGGCAGAAAAAAGACAATCTAATATACGGTTCTAATCTGGTAAAACAATCTTGGCGATTGGATATATCCAGTTGCGCGAAAGATTCTTATCGGAAGAGAAGTTAAAATAGACCTTCCCTCTTTTAATACCTTCCCGAGAGATGAAGAATAGTTACAGATACGTGAAAATCAATTTCTCGTTCAGTAACCATAGACACGCGATAATGAAATCGGCGAACTCAATCGATTCATCCATAATAGTTCGATGCGATATATGAAACCGCCGAAGGGACGGCGGTAGTAATGTTTCACATTTTTTCATCGATAAATATTTTCGGTTTCCACTAATTTTTTGGCAGAAGATATATTTTAAGGGCACTTCAATGCTTCAATGCACATCAGCTAAATACATTGACGACGCATTCTCTGTTTTGAACGATTTAATGTTTTTTCAGATATTGCGTTATTTCTACACTAATTCCATAATCATTACCTCATTCAAATTTTGAATCTGTAATCTTACTTTCCTTAACCGACTAATCGATTCAATATCGACGTGGAATTTCATGTCTATCATTCGTTCCTAATTCGTTATTAATTCTGAATATTTTTAGACCAGGGCTAGAATCCTGTTACGTCGAATGTAGAACGATAGTGATAAATTCACTCACTATTAAACCATTTATTGCAACAATAGAGAGAAGAACAAGTTTCGAATGGGCCAACGGTAAATATCCTCGAAGAATTGTGATAAAATAATAACTTTATGATTTTAAATCGACCTGTGAATTTGACATCCTGTTACTGTCAGCGGAGAAGTAAATTCTACCCATGAAATGCCTCGGTCACAACATTGGTGGTATTTACGTAAATAACACGTTTTTTGTCATCCCAACACTATTCCCAATGACCGTAGTATTTTCTAAAATCTTCACGAAGCGTGCGAGGGAGTTCCTATAATCGAAACTTTCCATTCAAGGTGCAACGGTACTGTGACGTTTGTCTTACTGCGAACCCCCTCAAAGGATTGTTTTCATTCCTCCGTTCCTCATGCCTGCCTGACATGCCGGTTCTGCCGTTCAGGAGAGTGCCTGGGTCTCAAGAGGAACTTCTTCCATCACGGGAGATCGGTGATCTACCTCTGCTGGAACCGCAGCAATGGTAGGGATGCTTGAATCCTTAAGGACAGCCCTCTATATCCATTCCTCGAATTACACGGTGTCGTTTTGCGCGTTTTAGGTTTAGCACGGTTTTATTTTTTAGCGAACTCGCATAGAACGACCATCAATGTCACTTTAGCCCGGCTTCGGGACGGTCTTTTACCATTGCGAAGCATAAAAATGCTTCAGTTCGATTTAATAGATTGCGGTAAAGAATAATGGAAGCAATATTGAATGCAGTACATATAACTAAATTGTTGCGCTCTGAACTCTAGATTGTGCTAAAATGTTACCTCGCGCATTCACATGGGAAAATCTATCCCACTTTGCTCAGTTTCGCTTTACACTGGCTTTTCCGAGAACGAAAGTACCGTACAAAGCGATAGATGGGTATCCATTTATTTGCAACTTAAGTCGAGAGGAATTAGGCAATCTCGCCATTGAGAGAGTAGGGGATTTTCTTTGATGTATCTCTTTGAGGACATCCATTAGGGCTGGTTGATACTAGCCTGTCTACCCCGCTCCTAAGAAATCATTCCCATTCTAAAACAGGAAAATTACTCTGCTACGGTAATTCAGAGGTAAAATATCCGCCCGGCAGGAGGATTTTTTCTCCTGTTTTCAAATGTCCCAGCTTAAGTCGAGCAGCGAACGAGATTTCCAATACCCAATCGATACGAACGTTATAGGAGCCTTCAGTATTTGTGATTAGATAAAGTCAGAATTAAGAGTCTAGCGTGGATATATTAAACTGAACGCAATTCATAGCCTAGATGGTAGAACACCTAAATGCTTACGGCAGTGGTTCCCAAAGTTTTTGTAAGCGCAGCACCCTTTCAATGATTAACAGAATTTTATATTTATGCGTTACGTATATCAAAACTTTTCAGCGTCTCCATATGTTGGTAGTGCACTGTATGAAATTGATAGGAGGAAACATTATCGCTCTAATGACCTGTAAACATGTCCAAATCGTTGATTTATTTACTTATCAATAATTTTCGCGACACCCAAGGGCGGATCCAGGCTTCAGCCTTTGGGAGAGGGGCAGTGGCAGATTAAGGATTCTGCCGCCCCTAGCCCCTGAAATAATCGCCAATTGCCGCCCCATATGAACATAATTTAGTAATTACGAATTAGTATGAACTAAATATGAAACAAAATCATTACAATTGAACATTTATAAGTTCTATTATATATCAAAATACTAGTACATTATATATTTATGGTAACTAATAAATTCATTTTAAATAATAATTCAAATTAATGGACTTTCAGACATAATTGTCGCCCCTAAAAATTTTCCGCCCTAAGCCTGGGCCTTCTCGGCCTAGATGGTAATACGCCACTGTAGAGGGGTGATCAAAGATAAAAAAATGAACCATTTAAAACTATTTTAATATGTAACAAGTAAGATACCACACTTAAAGTAAGATTTTCTTGGAAATTTTCAGGGTTCTGGTTTGCCTCCCCCATTGGAGAGGGGACAATACGCACAGTTGGAATGTAGATTCTCACTAGACCTTCCCATTCCTGAAAACTTCACTCCTTTAGGGAATGTAATGAAAAACTTTGTCACTTACGCACAATTTAATAAAAACGACCGGTTTCGCTACGATCGTAGCATCATAAGGTGCGATCGTAGCGAAACCGGTTGTTTATATTAAATTGTGCGGAAATGACAAAGTTTTCCATTACATCTTACTATGAGCAAATTCCACAAGGTTGAGCCTGACTTTATTAATGACTAGCAGATGTACCCGGCTTCGCTCAGGGTATTAAAGCGGCACAGTATTTATTTTGTTGAAGGTTAAAGTAAAATAACTGAAAAGAAGTCCGAGAACGAAATAAAACACAGATATCGGGGACTGTCTGAAAATAATGTAAAATAGTAATATATCATCATACTTTACCTCTCGTTTATAATACTTCCTTGTAAACAATATTTGTTGTTTTTCCTCCAGGTGCTAGGATGTTTAATTTACGTGGGCTATAATCTAAAATAAAAATCTAACTTGGATTTATTCCTCAACTTTGGCACAAATTTAACACTCAAAAGGACTAGTGCACTCTGAGGGTTACCGCTTTTAAAAAAATCCAAAATTTTCTGCCTGCAATATACACGAGTGAACCATACAATCAAACTTATCTGCAATTAATTAAGTTGCAATCTATTACGTTTGACGTTGCTATAACAATAATTTCGATGCTTCATAAAAAGCGCGAAGCGAATAACGTATTTCTTTTGTCTATTTGAAGGTTTAATAAACGCTAATTCAATCGGAGGCAACAATGCGGGACGCCTTGGCTACACCCGGAAAGGGTACGAAAAAGCGATAAAATTTCGAAAATAAATGCGTATTTCTGACAAATTCCTCGGCATAACATCTAAACATTGCAAGAATAAGATATTTTATAGTTTTAGCCGTTGAATAAAGCAAAAATGGAGAAAACTGGTCGATATTTACGTATTTTGATGAATGAAAAAAAAATCTTGCACCTTGAAAAATCGAAAATCCCGTGTAAACTTATTGGAAAACATATTTGTCTCCCGGAGTCGAATACGGGAGTTTTTCGGGAATGTTTGATTTTTCTAGGGACCATCTCATGGGGATTTAACGATTGTGAAAATTTCAGCTTGTTAGGCATAGTAGATCCGAAGATATTAAGAGAGAAATATTTTAAGGAAACGGCAGACTCCCAGCCAGCCAGACAGGTTGAGTTTTATATAGATAGAGAAGATATTCACTCCTTTAGCTTCAGTAATTTGTCTACAATACCATTTCAAAGATTCTAATTTACGAATTTTGTAGCAACCTAACGGAAAATTTATGAACCACTTGAAAAATCCAATCGATGGACTTCTCATATATGTATTGGTAAGAGCTATCTAAATCAAAAAGAATTTTCCTGATAGCTTCAGTAGTTTGGCTAAAATACCATTTCAAAAATTTTGAATTCTCCGAATTTGAAAGTACCTAGCAAAAAAATCTATGAACTACATGGAAAATCCAATCGATTAAACATCCATAGATTGATAGGGACTATCAAATTCAAAAAGTTTTCCTAATATCTCTTACAAAAAAAGTTGATTACGGACAGACGGATAGGCAGATGTCATAGAAGTACGTTCTTTATTTTAAGAAAATATTCTAAAAAGGAGATATGTAGATAACATTTTGTGTAACAAAATAAAAGCAACAAAAGAGGAAAATTTCTTCGATGTTATTTTTTATTATTTATTAATTTTTTTGTCTTCTGAAAACTTGGAGAGGTAATTACCCCCTATACCTCCACTTGGATCCGCCATTGGCGACACCTCTAAGATTCAGATAGGGCAGGATTCTCAAATTCACATCTGTGCGCGGGTTGAATGAAGGCCTCCCACCGCACCCACGGGCCGCATTAAGATACCGCACCAAGTCCGCGGGCCACATACTTTGCCAGTCCTCACACTTTTTCATATGCTTTGGACATTCATTCTCACCTTCCACAAGCAAGAAATCGCCTCAAACCTTTGATGCGGCTTTAAACCCATTCATTACAAAAATCGTCGAGGGTTAGGCTCTTTTGACATGCAAGAAACACGCTGGCAACAGGAAGAATATACAATACTTAGTACACCACCAGTGCAGAATGTTTATAAACGGAATGGGCAATAAACTGCGTGTATTTTAAAAGTGCCAATTTAACATACTTCTTAAATTTCTTAGGTTTACGTGAAATATTTTATAAGAAATACATTTGCGTTTTTGCCGTCTAGTGTAAACTAGCTTACTTCGCTGGTAGCAGAAAGTACCACGGGGGCCGCGAGTTTGAGATCCCTGAGCTAGGGCATCCAGTTTGGAAAAAAATAACCGATTTACAGGGTCCGAAATTGACGTTCAGTGCAATTAAGCGAACAAAAACAAAAGCTCGATTTATATGAAAAAAAAGAAATGGAGGCTCCGTATCCTACGCCTGTGGGCGAATTTTCTTTCTTGGTACGATTGACGCGATATTGTTTTTCGTCGAATTTCGAAAATAAAATTTCATATCGGAGGTTTTCGAATTCCACGCTGCCGTGGGCGGATCCAGAAACTTCCAGAGGAGTGAGCGATCGCCCCTTCTCCTTCTCTTGAATTCGCTTCTGTTGACGACCCTTTGTTCTGAAATACCCACCCCTGTCAGAATCTTTCCCGTGCTCTTTCTAACTTATCTGCGGCGCAGGAAAAAGGAAATTAGTGAGGAATGTATCGAAGAATGTATGTATCTGATTTAGGGCAGTGGAGATACGCAGGAAGGGGAAAGGCGGATCGCCCCCATCACTCCCCCTATTTGGATCCGCTGCTGCGCGATTATCGTTTGCGTCTTAAGGAAGTGGCTGGGATTGTGCAGATCGAGATCAAAGTATGTGGCAACGCACATAAAAATTATACCCTTGAAAATGAAAAACTTTGTATTTTCCACAGCTTTTGGTGTTTAACTACGACCGTGCTCTCTATGTAATACATCATCTTCAGGTAAAGAAATGAGGTTACAGAGACAATATATATCAGGGGTGGCCAAATCGTGACTCTCGAAACGCATGCGGCTTTTTTAACTTAATGTGCGGCTCTTTTACATTTCTGTTCTAGGGCATGTCAACGCTTTTCTCCAAAGAACACAATTATACAGTGTAAATTGAGACCTTTTGGGATGCCTAAGGGACACTCATTCTCTCTGTATTGCTTCGAGTACAGGTTATGTTTACCGTTCACAAATTTGTGTATAGAATGAATAACTTGGGGCTCTCGAACTTCTGAAGAGCAAGTAGGCTTTTGCCACTCCTGATATACCTATACAGTTTATGAGGGGAGGTAGAGGGAGAAAGAGGAAATGGGGAAAGGTTGGGAAAGGGGTTAAGAGTGGAGTGGGAAGAGAGGCTTCGAAGTATCGGTAGCCATCGGGGAAAGGGTCAGGTCAAGTGGGGGAGGGTGTCGATGGGAAATGCCGGCGTCTCTGCAACCTCATTTCTTTACCTGAAGATGATGTATTACATCGATACCCGGGTCATAGTGAAATATTAAACGCTGTGAAAAACACAAAGTTTTTCGTTTCACTTGTTCGTCATGGAACAGTCCCACAAAGTTACGCCCACCACCGTGGACTTGAAAATGAAATAGAAAAGAAGTACTCAACTCGGGTATCTCCAAGAGCCACAAAAATATTGTGATGAACCATATGTTCATTTAGGCTATCAGTCACCCTTCATCAATTATTATTTCCCGCTTGTAGAATATTTATGTTAATTGAGTTTTCGTAGGACTGATTATGCCATAGAGACACATTCTCTTCGCAACCGAAATTTTAATTTCCAGACTTTTTTGATAAAATGTTTGTTCATATGTGCTCGTGGAGTCATCCAGAGTAGTGGTTGTCCACATTTAACATTTAAAATTTTTTATTAAAGAAACCCTTACTCCGCTATGTTACAAACATTAAGACACAACATATTCAAACGAAGTTTTAGTTTTCAAAATATCGTATTATTATATCGATCACTAATATCTCCCGCTGGAGACGTTAATGCAAACGTTTTCCTAAAGCAGTCTTTAAAAAATATTGTTCTCGTCCAAGCGGTGAGGTTTTCCTCTAGTTGAGAGGCGTTGACGTAGGATGTCGTTGAAGCTTGCTATAGGCACAAAAACCACACGTAACCTTGAAGACGATTTTAAGGTCGTACTTTATGAGAGATGTGATAATGGAATCGTTAAAACCACGTAATGGGCTTGCCAAATTGGAGAGATTCAGCATTTTGAGCTCCTTGTTCGCGTCGTCGACGTTGATGTAGTTCTCATACCGTCCGCTAGTTCTGCGCGAATCCGACCTTGAGAAGAGAATCTCCGCGTTAAACGATATCTTTAAATAACAAGTAGAGTAGGGAAAAATTAGCGCGTAATTTTTCTCTTATTGAATTCGGTAATAATTTTGTTTTATTACGCGGTGAAGATTTCTTCCATTATCCAAATTGACGAACTGAGGAGAATTTGGAATTTGATCACACGTTATACGCGTGAATATAGCTTATCTTAATAATACATACTTGGTCACTATAGGCACGTTTGTAACTGGCATCAAAATTTCAGTTTTCCGTATTTTGTATCTTCGGAAATATATTTAAAAAATTAAAATGGTCCCCTATTCAATCATGTAATATATTTTCAAAACTCAAATCTTATGAAAAACGAGTGGCAGCAGGACAGAGACCTATATTCCAAGTTTTAGATCTCTATTGTTTACGGTTTCGTCACAATTTCAGTTTAAACAAATGCAAAGAAAGACGGACAGACAGACAGAAAGTAAGAAGGTATAAGCACATTAAAAACGCGCTAAAAATACATTAAGAAAACGATCGAAGATGTCTGGGCAACAATGGTCTATTTGGTCCCGTTGAATCCTCTCGATGGGATAAAGATGTAAATTACTCAACAAATGTACGACTACAAATTGGGACAACAAATTTTCCGTATGTTTTTTGCATGTATGCTAGCGTGCGCGTTTTCGTCCTAGCATGAAGGTTTCACATATTGCGACTGCGCATTGCCTCGCTGGCCCAGTTTTGTAAAAGTTTACTTGCTGCAATTTTCGTTAAAATCGCTTGATATATGTTTCGCAAGGATAGATTGACTCGATTATCTCCTAAAAATTTTCATCGGTTCTTGATGATTTTTTTTGTTTAGTAAAGGCAAAAAATGGTTATGAATATCAGGGAGAATGTGGAAGTGGGCTTCAGGCGATTACACGAAAGCTATTTCAGTGAGCGAAGCGCAGCGCAGCGCGCAGTGACCTCACGCTTTTTTGTTGCGACGGCCGCGTCACTGGCCGGAAGGTTTGGCCAAAAATGGTCGCGCAACTTAAAACGGGTAAACAAATGACTGTTCGAAGTGGGCGCCTCTTCGGGCGATGCATGTATCACACCGAGTTTCGAGAAAGGGTGAGATGCTTTCTTTGGAAACGACGCAATTCTCGTGTGGCTAAATCTACTTTTTAAGTCGAGCGTCTATGATTCTTAAATTTTGTTAGATCGAACTTTCTTTAACTCGAACTTTCCATCACTCGAATTTTTGATGACTCAAAATTTCGACAGTCGTAATTTCCGGTAACTCGAATTTCAAATTTTCGATAATTCGGTTCCTCGATAACTCGAGTTTTTGACAGGCGACTCTAATCTTTCGTAATTTTACAAATTTTAACCATCCTTCCAGGATTATTTTATATTAACATTTCTATAACACGAAGCGTTTCAGTCTACCGTCAACGGTTGTAACTGTCGATATTACACTGTATTTTTATTTTTTCCTATAAGACATACGCTAAGGCCTCAGAATTCACAATTACATGACGTCCTGTGTAGGACGCCATCTTCTCCAATCCAGTGTTTTGTTAAATATGCATCGTGCTTATGGCGACACTTGCTCTGCTCGTCTCCCTTGCGGGATATTTATTTTTTAATTTTGAAATATATCTTTCCGAAATCAGTCTGACTTAGGCGATTATCATTAGCACAGGCTAAAAGAAATCGGATAGTTTCCACTTTTCCTACCCAGAGGTTTTGCTTCCAGGATGATTATAAAAGCTTACAATAGATTTTATAGGAAATAATATAAACTGAGATCTATTGATTAAAATGTTTGGAGAGGCTAATTACATTTTTTGTAATTTTTTGCTGCCCATTGCCTATACTTAACAGCAACGTGAAGGGGAAAAACAGCCGTTTTTATTCAAAAGGGAATTATTGAGATCGTCTTATGGCTCCAAAAACTCAAGTGCTTGTTCTTGAAGCCGTTTTAAAAATTAATTTTGAGAGACCTTTTTTCTTGAAAAATTTTTAGTTTCTCGATTTTAGCACCTGATTGGTAGTTCGAGAATAACCTCGAACCTCCTCTTTCATTTGTAGTGGTGATTTATAGGCATTGATCAAGGTCAAATGACGCAATGAGAAGAGAGGAAATTAAAAGTTTTCAATTATTAGATGAAATATAACCAAAAGAAAATCATTCAAATTACTTCCGAAGAGTTGCAAATTCGAACAAAAACCTATCGGAAAAGTAGTTAACGGTGAGTGTGTGTGTTATGACGTTATATTCGCCGGAGAGAAAAAACAAAACGTGCAAAAAACGCCTCTGGAGGAACTTGAACGTTGTATGTATTCGCTATCCCGGACGTTAAAACAGGTACCTAGTTCAAACAATGCTTGTCTCCAATGACGACGTGTGGACGACAATGGAGTCTCTTCCTGCTCTTTCCTTCCATTTCTTGTCTGCTTTCTTGTTTTTTTTGTAAGTCTGTGTATCATTAAGTTTTTTGTTGGGCTGCATCTAGGCGGATTTAAAAATGACGATAAAAATGTTTATTATCCAGAAACTACTATCATCTTGCGCGAAATAAAAAAGATTGATTTTGTAGGATAGATCAGGTGTGCAACGGACTTCGTTAAATTGAAAACGGGATGAAAAGACTTTTTTACCCGCCAGAAATTATCTTAAAAGGTTGTAGGACTTACTAAATGTTATAATTTCCGATAGATATCAGTATGGCCTAAGTGGTTCACTCGGATCACCTTGACTACCTCGTAAGTTGTCGCCATATTTGAGCACACTTAAGTAGATTCCAACCATTATACCGACTAATAGAAAACACGAATTCATATACAGCCATATCTATCATTTAATTGAATTGGATATAAACTATGCAAACCTCTGTTCGCCTGCAATGCACGTATGTAAAGCCATTAAAAACAACTACAAATAATAAAATACGAGACTTAGTAAAATTTGAATAGTTTTTACGTTAATTTATTATTAAATGCGTAATTTTAGCGTGCATTGAAAAAGGAATGTGTTTTATGTTGTTGGGTCGTGAATTAAATCTATAATTATAAAGGACAGATGTTGAAGTGGTTAAAAAAGCTTAGCAATTTTGTCGATTAGTCTATGAATTGTTATTCCGAGAAGTTAAATATTCATTCAGTGGTTTCATGCGTGTAATGTTCTAATTTACACATAGGAAATGAAGGATTTCCTATAAAAACTAATTTGGGTAAACATTCTACCTAATTGGTTGCTAAGGATTTTATCATTTAGTTGAAGTTACAATTGATCGATGCGTACCGACGTTTTAATATGGCGACAGCTATCGTAACAATGCCTTAGCTATCAACACTAACGGAATTAATTCTCTAGAGAATTGTCGAGCCCGCCTTATTGCTGAAAATTTTTAAAGGTAGATAATTGTTAATATCAACAATTGAAAATTTAAATACTAGTCTTAGGTAACTCCAATAATCTTGCTATGGCCATCGAAGTTACCAAAGACAAGCGTTTATTTATTTTTGATACTCGAGCGCTTATTGTTGAATAGCAACGGAATTGCTTAGCAACCGCCCTCAAGCGTTGCATGCACTAAAATTTACTGCCATTCAAGTGTGGTGTGCGCTTTAATGGCGAAATCGCAAAAAAATAAAAAACTCCCTTCATGGATTCGCGGTTGCATCTATCGTTCTCCAATTGGATCGGATTTCGTTTCTCCTAAAAATCACGAAGCATCGTCTTAAAAGTTCGACATGAGCGCTTTGGGCCAGATCCGCTTACCAAAGCTCCCGCAAAGCAGGAGAGAGAGAGCGAATTATTTCCATCCACCAATCAAAGCTTCCGAAATAAGTAAGGCATCACGCTTTCCTACTCATTTCGGTCGACGTTCGCATTGATTCTCGGTCTTTTGACGCTGGATATGCCACACAGACGGATGTTTTGGCGTTTAACAAATCATGTGGTACGTTTATCCGTGATAACGCATGTTTGTGTATATATTGTATGTGAAAGTGAAAGTATAAATGCATAAATATGCGTGTGTACACACGCACGCGCATGCACATACCGCATTTACCCGCGTATAAGTCGACCTCGAATATGAGACTACCCCTCTTTACAGAAGTTAACTAACTGTGAGGAAAAACGTTCTGAGGAAAATAAATCAAATAAGATTTTTGGAGTTATTTTTATATAAGTAAAAATGCTCATCACAATGTGAAGTTCAAAGATAAATATGATGCAGACTATCCATACCGACTCACTATTTTTTTAGATATTTATTTCTTTTTCACGAATATAAAACGACCCCCAACCTTGCACAAAAAAAGAAAACAAGATACCCTTTCTAATGCAAGAGGTGGAAGCACTTTATTAAAATATTTTCATGGTTCTGGCTCAACCCCCCCTTCGGGTACGGGACAATCCACATCATTGAGATATAGAGCCTCACTTGTCCTTTCCATCAGTGACCACTTCACTCCTCTGCCTTCATTAGTTTGGCTGCAATACCCTTTTCAAAATTTGAATTTCCCGACTTTGTAGCCACCTAACGGTAAACCTATGAAACACTTGAATAATCCAATCAATGGAAAATTCATAGATAAATAAGAGCTATCTAATTGAAAAAGAATTTTTCAAAGACAGAGCGATCACATTAGCACGACTTTTCCTCTAAGAAAATGTGCAAGTCACTGGCACGAAATGCGGGTGAGGCGTGTCTACAGTTAGACCCGTGGGGAGAGGGGAAGAAAATACCAGCCAATAAGAGATCGTAAATTTCTCTCTCCGCTCAAATTTTCCTGTCGAGCGCTGTGGACACGATTGCTCACACTTTCCAATCTTATTTCGGTGACGGCGGAAAGCATGAACGTGCTTCATCCGGATCTATTGGAGAATAGAACTTCACTCGTCAGCAGCTACCGATGAACTGAGCGAAATTGGAAACTTGGCAACATAGTGTCGTAGCCAAAGCGAAATAATCCGAACGCGGGCGGGATACTTCGAGTCCCAGCCGCATGAGCAGAGGAAACAGATTATAGTCCAGTCGGTCCATGCGAGTAACTCGGTTGCCTTCCAATTTTTGTCCGTACGACTAACACTGGCATTAGTTATAAAATGGCGGGAACTAAAAAGTGGAGTGAAAATGACACGATAAAGTTTGCCGAACTGTATGAAGAAATTTAATGTCTATGGAATTTTCGACATGGTGATTACAAAAATAAAAGTGTCAGGGATAGTGCCATGCAGAAAATTATTGAGAGGATGAATATTCTCGGTTTTGGGGACGCCGAACTGAGAAATAAAATTAAAAACATTAGGAGCACTTACGCCCAAGAACAAAGAATAGATAAAGCTTTCCTCATTACAGTGTCTTAAGGGTTCAATGTAAACCAGGAGCTCTTTGAACTGAACGCTGGTAAGTCGTAAATGACTCTTATAGGTTTGTTTCGGGATCTTCTACTGCCACTTCTTTTAAAAAAGACGCAGAAGGTTCCAGTATATCCCTTCTCTTGATCAATTCACATGTCCATAATGAACGAGGTTTCCTTCTCTTTTTATTTTTCAACTTTTGCAGCTCCTGTATAAGTAATTCTGCAACAAGATACACCCCGACACGCACGACCGAGCACTGTTAGCAGCAACAACTTCGGACTCGGATACGAGTCTACTCGTACGTACGTACTCGGCCGAGTACACTCGCACCGTGTCTACCCACCTTTAGTTACATGGTGCTGCATATCTGAAACATCATTTAAAAAGTGTACCAAAGCCCTTTTCTAGACTTTCTACTAACTAAAATACCTTTACAAAACAATTTCTCTTTTGATTAATCGGTTCGTTAGAATATAGGAGATGTAAAATAATAACATTGATTTTATTGTAAATCACCACAGAATAATGAATTGACATGCGGGGTTCTAAAAAAATCATACATTCAAGGGATGTACATGTGCATATACATATACACAATGAACACGCATAAGTGCACACATAAATATATACGCATGCAAAGTTGCATACCATCAAGGCGTACCCAAATTAGCCTTATCATTAGCGTTTATCTGCAAGGCTAACGGGCGCATGATAGCTTCCAAGGTCGACTCGATTTGCGCGCCCTCCTCCATCCCAATAGAAAGTAAAACATGCGGCATAAAAAACACGAGATCCGCCCAGCCGCTTGATCGAGCGGGCGAATTATTTAATGTACATGCTTCCTTGTGTGTGCGCTTCAGGATGTGAATTAAGAGAGTGAGAAAGTCGGCGTTTAGGGGGAGAAAATAGGGAAAAGTGAAAATAAGGAAAAATAATTGCGGTGAAGATAGGGAGAATACGGTCACGAATTCATATATAAAAAGAATATACGGCGTTATGGACAGGCGGACAAATGAACATACGCACTTTGCTCAATTTCCGCAGAATATTTCACGAAATTATCTCAAACTTAATTGGGTCATTTTTCGGGGATGATAATTGGCTAATATGACCTAAGAATTGATTTTATACAGGTTTCCCTCTCTTTATGCGGGTTCGCTTTATGCGACAAACTCATTGCTGCCGGAATTTCTTTTTATGCGTCTTTTATTCGCTCTTTTGCGGTTACGCGGCCAGTTCAATACAAATGAAAGAAAATTCTCCTCTACACCACAATGCGACCATTCAGTCCCTCATTGTCTCTTATGCTTTGAGTGTTAGTACTACAAGAGATGAGATTGGAGTGGATATTGTAGAGTGAAGATGAGACAGATTTCTTGTGATACTGTTTGAGCACACATTAGAAGGTTTGTCTCCTTGCCCGCGGAACTTGGGCTGGCCCAATACAACCCTCCAGCACTTGAAACCTCCGCTATTATGCCACCCACAAAAGCCGCCACTTGTGCTCGTCTGCTTCCTTTTATTGGCGAGTATAATTTACAGTGTTAATTGTTTTAAGTTGTGGAGCGATAGAAGAGCGTCTTGGAGGGGAGTTAGGATTGCTTTTGGAACGTATCCCTACCTTTTAGATGTAAATATGGGGTCTGTTTATGCGAATTCGCTTTATGCGTCACTTTCCTGAAACGCAACCCCCGCATAAAGGGAGGGAAACCTGTATTCGGATTATGAACTACATAGACTATCATTACAATCTCAGGACAGACTTTATAACAGGAATTGAATAAGAGAACGAGAATGAGAAGAAAGAAAGAAAGAAGAGAGATGAGATTGAGGGAGAGCACAAGGGAGAGGTAGAGAGGAAGTGATGGAGACGGAGGGAGAGAGAGCGTGAAATAGGGACAGGCACGTGGAGATCTAGACAGGTAGAGCTAAAGAGGGAGAGAAGATGGGAAGAGTTAGGAGAGAGAAAGTGAAAGGGAGAGGGAGAGACAGGGAGGGAGAGGATGGAAGAGAAAGGAATAAAGTGGAAGAGATGGGGAGGGATAGAATGCAATAGAGGAAATAAGCGGGAGTGATATGGATGCAGAGAATGTAAAAGAAAAGAAAAAAGAGTGAGAGAAAGGAAAAAAGAGGGGGAGATAATGATGGAGAGTGAAAAAGAAAGGAAGAGAGAGTTAGAATGCGAGAGAAAGGAAGAATAAGGGAGATATAGTGAAAGAGAAAGGACGAAAGAGAGAATGGAAGAGAAAGGAAGAAATAAGGAGAGAATGGAAGAGATGAAGAAAGAGGGAGACATAATGAGAGGATGGAAGAGAAAGGAAGAAAGGGATAGGTAGAAAAAGAAATATTGATAGGGAGGGAGAAAGTGGAAGAGAAAGGGTGGGAGAGGGAAAGTGAGTGTGACGGAAATGAAGAGGAGAAAATGTGAGAGAAAAATGATGGAGGAAGATACACTAGGAATGAGAGAGAAAAAGGAGTGAGATAGAGAGAGGGAGGGGAGAGAGGGAGGGGAGAGAGGGAGGGGAGAGAGGGAGGGGAGAGATGGAGGGTAGAGAGGGAGGAGAGAGAGGGAGGGGAGAGAGGAAGAGGAGATAGGGATGGGAAATAGGGAGGGGGAGAGGGAGGGGAGAGAGAGAGAGGAGGGAGAGGGGGAGGTGAGAGTGAGAGAGAGACACACTGAGGGACAGTGACTTTTAATGGTCTCTGGACTCGAGGGAGATGATGATACGAGGGACAGAAAATGGGGGGAGGGGTAGTGGGGGCGGAGAAGTAGGAATTTTGAACAAGGGAGGGATGGAGTGTAGACGGAGAGAGAGAACGTAGGGAGACTCGGGCGAGAGGGAGAGTGAAGGGATTTAGGGGGATGGGGCGTGGGGGAAGGACTGCCATTTCGCACTTTTGAGCTGGTAAGGGGAGGAGGGGGGAGCGCCAGATTGGGGGAGAGGGATAGCGCGGTTTCATGAACGAGCGCTTGGATGCCTCTGGTACATCCTCTTTAAAACAGTTGCGCTCGAATCGATGTGTCGGCGGTTTATTAAAGACACTCTCGTTCTCTACGAACAGCTCCTCTCACTCTCCTTCACTCTATGCTTTCTATCTCTTCATCTCTCTTCCTCTCTATCTCCTTTTCTTTCACTCCTCTCTCCCTATCTCTCTTCTTCTCTCTCTCAATCTCCCTCTCTCCCTTTCTTCCTCTCTCCCTTTCTTCCTCTCTCCTTTTCTCCCTCTGTCTTTCTCCCTATCTGCCTTTCTCCCTATCTGCTTTTCTCCCTCTCCCTTTCGATCCCTCTCCCTTTCCACCTCTCTTTCCCTCCCTTACTTCCTCCCTCTCTCCCTTTCTCCCTCTCTCCCTTTCTCCCTTTCTACCCTCTCCCTTTCTAACTTTCTCCCTTTCTTCCTCTCTCCCTCTCTCCCTTTCTCCCTTTCCCCCTCTCTCCCCTTCTCCCTCTCTACCTCTCTCCTTTTCTCCCTCTCTCCCTTTCTCCCTTACTCCCTCTACCTACCTCTTTCTCTCTCCCCCTCTCTTTCTATCCCTCTTTATCTCCCTCCCTTTCTCCCCCTCCCTCCCTTTCTCTCCCCCTCTATTTCCCACTCTCTCCCTTCCTCCCTCTCTCTCCCTTCCTGCCTCTCTCTCCCTTCCTGCCCCTCTCTCCCTTCCTGCCTCTCTCTCCCTCCATCTCTCTCTCTCCCTCCATCTCTCTCTCTCTCTCCTCCCCCCCTCTCTCTCCCTCACTCCCTCACTTAAAGCTTTTTTGTTTTGTATATTTTATATACTATTTATTGTAATACTTTTATTTTAATATTCATGATATTGACGAAAGGTTAAATATAAGAATGGACATTATGGTCCAAATTACGCCCAAATAAAGACATCTATCTATCCCTCTCTCTCCCCCTCTCTTCCTCTCTCTTTCTCTCCCTCCCTCCCTCTCTTCAACTCTCTCTACCTCCCTCCCTCTCTCTTTCTCTTTCTTTCTCTGCCTCCTATTCCTTCCTATATTTCTGTCTTTCTCCCTTCCCCTCTCTTTCTCACTCTTCCTGTCTCTACCATCTCGCTTTCACTCCCTTTCTTCCTCATTACCTCTCTTCTCAATCTCTGTTTCTCTCCCTTCCTCTCTCTCTATCTCCCTCTCTTCACTATCTCCCTCTCTCTTCGTCAACCTCTTCCTCTTCTCTCTGTTACTCTCCCTCCCTTTCTCCTCTCTCACGCCGCCTCGGCTCTCTCCTTCGAACTCTCCTCTTTTCTCACCTTATACCTCTTTTTACATCTCTTTTTCTCTCTCACTCTGTCTACCCTTTCAGTTTCTCTCTCCCATTTTTACCCTTTCTTTCTATGAAATCATTAAAACTTTCCACTCTTCCCCTCCACATCTCTCCCTCTTCTCTCTCTTTCTCCCCCTCTCTCTCTCTCTCCTCCTTTAAAAATGGCGCAGTGGTTTTTTAATTTTTTAAGAGGGTGTAAGTGAAAACGTAGATGGATCGCATGAAGCTATATGGCGGATTAAACGGAATTTCGGATTCGGGTGCTTCGCGCGTGGACGAAATTCGAGTTTCTTTGCCCAGATGTAAAGCCACTGCTATGTGCAATATTATGTCGGTAGGTGAATAAATTATAAATGCATGCGCACAAAACTTGCGTGTAAGCTATTAACACATTTTGTTTCATCGCATCTATCTCAAAAATAATTTAATGCACTTTTTTGATAGAAAAACAACTTCGTATGGTAAAAACACACATACCTGACGTCTCTATAAACGCTGTTTTTGAGAACCAAAGGAAAACTGCAACAACTGACGCGGTGCCGAATGGTTGGCGCATAACAACCCAGCCAAACGATCGGTAATATCGTTTCCAGCTGCAATATCGATAAATTATATATTTTTTACCGTGAAATTATTTGCAAGTTTACTACGTCATCTGCTCTGAAGAGTTGCACGTCACTTTCATATTTCATTTGTTCTTTTTAGAGGCAGCATTCTTCACCGGGCTTCGTGGCCCCACTGCTCCGTTGAGGGGCGTTTCCATGGCAGCCATGCCCATGGGAACCACTCACTTTGATTTGGCTCACTGACGTAACTCCCATGATTTACCATATGTCGCTGGGGTAAACCCTTTGCCTATCTAGATTGTCAAGTAACACTCCTGATGATTTAATGTAATGAAAGCGACACGTCGATATACTATAACATTTTTGAATCGATTCATTCCCTTACGAAATCGTATCGAGATATCGATCCGTAAGCAACGGCGCAGGTAAAAAAAAGAATCGCGAAAACGGATTTTTCTTGTTAGATATTCTTCCAGTTCGATGTAGTTCCATTCTCATGATGAAAATTCAATCGATATTAATGGTTTTAATACGAAAAAATAAATTCCATTGTCAAAAAATTCTCAATCCTTTATGTTGATTCCTGCCTATCGACATTATAGTCGCTAGAAAAATGCAATTATCGCATCAGCGAAAAGAAAGATTCTATTAACTAACCTAACTTTATAACTTTCGCTTTATTTATTATGCGAACAGCCTATAAACAACACCCAGGCCTTTTTATTACAACAATCGTAAATGGCAAATGATTCGTAACGGTTAAACAATTTAAAAATACAAAAAACTATAACAAACAATCATTGTAAATATAAGTAGATTTTTTTGCAGACGTTTCAATCGAAAAAATGGAGTCGGGAAAAATTGACGAGGTTTCCGCCGCGCAGTAATTAATAGCGAAATCACCGTCAATAATTAGCCAAATTAAAAAATCTCTTATGACGTCTTTTAGTGAGAAATTTATTGTTTTTCTTTGGAAGTATTAATTAACGATTAAAAAGTAAACAAAACATTTTAATTAGTGTTAAAGTAGAAAAATAATTAAATGCCGTCTTGGTCAAAAGCATACCTATATGTTTTATGTGGAAAAAGTCGAAGTTTTATTAAAACTGGGTTGTTGTAATTTTTTAATGTTAAAAACGCCACATTTCATCCATATTATGGAATTCCACGAAGTCTCGGTCTCGTCTATTAATATTATAAAAAATTAATTCCTTCCTTTTAGTCGTTCTTTACCAGCGAAGTGATAGTAGCGGAACGCCTTATGGGCACGTCTCGTCCGTCTGTCTGTCGTAACTTTCATCTCCTAAACAGCAGGACAGATTTTAATTGAATTAAGTATGAGTAATCCCTATTAAAATTTGTCATAAAACTGTGATTTTAACTGCATCCGTCAATTAGAACTTCCTCTTTACAAAATTACTTTAATAAACTTATATTCGTATCTCGTCAAATGGCATCCGTCGAGCAACAATGAAATACCATATTTTTCTCTGAGTTCGACTCCAGAAATTCCGAAAATTGCGTTTTTTCCCATAAGAAAAGCATTGCGCCATTTTTGTAAATTAATTATGGGCATTTGCCGGTAAGATAGAAAGATGAAATTTTCAGGGTTGCTAGATGGCCGCAATATCTATTAGGAATTATTGTTACTTTTGCTTACAGTGTCTTGGGTTCGACTCCAGAGACCCCGGAATATCTCCCATAAGTTAGCATGGGAAAACGCAATCCAGTGTGTAGACCAATCTAATAGGTTTAGGAAGCTGAAATTTTGCAAGATTATAGAACTTTTCTCATAACCAACTATAAAAATCGAAAATTTTAAAATTGTAAATTTTAGGGGTTGTTTTCACCCCATTTGAACATTAAAGTTTAATAATTTTTTAGGTACTACGGGATGAGCTAGCAAGCTGCAATTTTCAAATTATTTACATAACAGTGCATTTGCACAAAAAACATTTCAATCTCTCCATATATATATTGCGGCAACCGTTAAAAATGTTTAAATTTTAAACAATTAGAAAAATATTATTTTACTTCTAGAAGTGCTACAACTTTATAATTTGGCTGAAATGTGTAGCATTAGTACCCCATAATGGAGAAAGTGTAAAATGTTTAAAATTGCAACATTTGGGGATTGTTTTAAACTATTATTTTTACGTGTGGGAAAAACGAAAATCGTTGCGGAGGTGAAATTTTTAGAATTAATGGAATATTTGTAATGATGAAATGTCTGTCTGAAAAATGAATGTTTTTTCAAGGTGAGATGAAATGCTTGCAGTATGCAAGCACCTTCTACTAGTATATTAAATCGGCAAAAAATATTCGGGCAAATGATGAAAAAGACTATAAAATGGGATACCCCGACATAACTCGTGCAAATATTTTTCGTAACATGGAGGGTGTCCGAGTTATCTATGGGAAAACAGCCAATGGGTTAAAAAGAAAGCCTAGAAAACGAACTGAACCCACGACCAGGAGATCAGACGGGAGATGGCGGGCACCTCTCCCTTCCCCCACCTCCTTTCCAGAGCCAATCAATCACGATTTGTTTGTTTCCTTTCTGCGAGACGGAGAAGATGGCGGCTGCGTTCCCTCTTCCTAAGACCTCGAAAAGCACTCGCTTCTTTTGACAGCTTGATTACTGCCCTGAACGCGCCTTATTCTTTCCTCTGGATCGTATTTCCAGAAAAATAAGAGAGAACTGAGAAAAATGTTATCCGTCTGAAGGTGTTGAAAGTAAGTCCGGGGATTCATTTTAAAGACATATTTAAAAAAAGACATTTTAAAGTTTTGTATGCTATGTAGAGTTCTTCCGTAAAGTTATTAGGTCTGATCTTTCCTTTTCGTGGAAAATGGACAAACTTACTTATTTATATATGTTTTGTGTCTTAGCTTGTGTAGCTTATCCGTTTTCTTTGCGTGTTTTTGCATAGCAGCGTGGACCACACTAAGATATGAGAGAAAATCAAATTTGATGCGTTTATCTGTGTCTGCTTGATTTTTCAATAGAAAGGCGTTATTTTTCTTCAAAAATAAAAACTTTTTAAAAATGAAAAATAACTTGGTGAAATAATCACATTTACAAATGCTGTTAGTGCAAAACTTGCTTCTCTTCTTCGCTTCCTCTCCTCCTCCGTTTCTATCTCCGCCTCTCTGTTCATCACTCTTTGGCTTCCTCTCTCTCTCTCCCTCTTTCTCTCCTCTCCCTGTTTCTCTCCTCTCCCTCTTTCTCCCCTCTCCCTCTTTCTCTCCTCTCTCTCCCTCCCTCATCCTTCGTTTCTATCTCTCTCCCTCTATCTCTCCCTCCCTCGCTTTATCTCTCCTTCCCTCTCTTTATCTCTCCCTCCTCTATTCCTCCCCCTCTCTTGAGAAACGCTTATATATCTATCTCCCCCTTCCTGTAACCCTTCCTTCTCCCTCCCTCACAGTACTTCATCAATGTATCGATTTTGATTTCTCTATTGGTTAGTTAAAGCGAAGATAATTTAATTTTCAATTTACACAACTTCGACACACACAAACGTGTCATTGTTTATGTATGCGTGTGTTTGTTTCTATGCGCCTGGCTGAGTATTTTAGTGCGTTTGAGTGCGCGCTCACGCGCAAATACGTCCGCAGTGGCACATCCACGATGAAACTTTAAGACCCTCATTTAAAGAGTCTCCTAGAAATGACCCTCTCGAACGACAAGACTGTTCGGATCAAGTTCCCGCATTATTCAATGCATTTTAATGAGCTTCGTGGAGCGTTGCCACTCGGAGATTAATCTCGTTCAGCAAGTGAAGCAACTGACCAGACGCTCGTCGAATCGATTAAGCAGTAAGCGGCGTCAAATTAGCGTCCTCCTCCCCCCCCCCCCTCCCCCAGCGCAAACGAATTTTGCGTTTTGGCTCGCGTCTCGGAGAATACACGCACTAACATGGTTCGGTAAATTGTTTAAGTATCCGCCGTTGAATAGGCTGTCTTAACAAGAGAGGAAGAATGCGCACTTCATGCGTGCATAAATGTAAGGCAGAGGCATTCTTTGCGAATTACGTAATCATGTTTAACAAAGAACAATTTTCGAGGCTCGACATTGTCGAAAAATTGTAAAACGATGCATTCGAGGTGATACCAGAGAATAGTTTACTGACATGAAAATTTCTATTTGACTAGTTACACAACTTTACGTCTGAGAATTTTTTTTACGTTACTAAGATTTTTTTGTGCGATATATGAGGGGATGTTCATTTTTTTAGGTCACAGAATGGTCGCATACCATTTTAACTGAAAAGGAGATTTAAGTATCTATTTTTAGTGACGCTTAATATCTCTTTCATTGCAGTTGGTGAAAAACACCAAAATAATTCTTTTATGCGTATTCCCTCTATCGTTGTCAGCCAAATGTTCGATTCTTGGCGACGCGTAGGGTTATATGCCGAAAAATAATAAAGCCCTCCGCAACCATAAAGATTAAACGCTCGGCCGCCTAGTTGGTAAGTATCCATGGCGACATAGGATATTGACGACATGCGCGCGACAATGCGAATGCACTGGATTCCTGCGTTTTTAAAAAATTTTATGTTCAAACGCGGTCGTAATCCAGTTTATGAAGAGTTTTTTAAGGAAATTCCGAGCAACATTGAAAATCAAGATTTTTTGAAGAACAAAAAAGTTGGCGCAATTGCACTGTTTGCATTAACAGTTACCATCAAAATAAATTTTACGAGGGAAAAAATCTAAAGCGTGCTCATGTGAGGTCTTCGTATGTTTTTTTTGAAACTATACCAGTGGCGCCCATTCTTTTCAGCTCGAGAGTCACATAAACCCATTTATGCACTCATCGCGGGCCGCATAGCAAATTTCCTCCCTTTTCCGTTAAAACAAGAAGTCCAAACCAGGACTGGTTTCCCAATGTTGACGTCCTGAATTGATTACTTATATTGACAGGAAATGTTTCAGTATGTGTTAGTCATTCCAAGGAATTCTCATACCGTAAATACGATTTCTAATTCATAGTTTATCAATGTTAGAGAAAATTGGAAAACAAATTAAAAGAGCATTATCAGGTTTTAAATACTAAAAGCAATGTCAAAATATCTTTCTTACACTATATTTGGCATATATTGTTTTAATAAACGAATTTAATAAATGTTACTGTTTATACACTAATATGTCTGGATCAACTGTCCATTGCTGAAGAGTAGTCGAGCGGAAAAGAAAATAACCCATTTGTTCATTCGTCTATGCTTAAGCCGAATTTGGTAATAATCGCCTCCGTGGCAACAATCCGATAGAATGCGATTTAAAACGCTATGCTTAAGTAGGAATTCAGAAAAATACGATCAGTTATCAAAATTCAGTGATAATTATTATAATCTAAATTCTTTTCCCCTTAGAACAGTACAAGCCTCGCTCCGATATAACAATTTTGAGTTATCTTAAAGTATTAAAGAAAACATCTCTGCACGTGGATTAGAGATTTCCTATGTAAAAAATAGGAAAGAAACGTTCCTGGAATCGAACCCGGGACTTCAAACTTCGCCAAATAAAATATAGCCTGGAGATGGGTCCTAGCAGCACGAGCCTTATACCAAGTTTCATGAAAATCGGTCCATTGGTGCAAAAGTTGTTAGTAGGGGACACAAACACATACAGACAGACAGGACCATTTCATAAGGCTGTTTCCTTTGGAAAACAGCCTAAAAATCGGTACAATATACATTGCACAAACTTTCTCATATACTACTTCATCTGGTCTCACTATACTCTTTCCTGGCCGGAAGGGAATTCTTACTGCTACAAAAAAACAATACCCTAGAAAATGTCTTCCGTACGTAAATGGTATATATATATATATATATATATATATATATATATATATATATATATATATATATATATATATATATATTAATGTGAATTATTTGAGAATTAAACTTGATAATAGTTTTACCAAGACTGATGGAGGCTGAAGCACTGTTGCTGGACGGGGATTGTTGAGAGAACTGGGGGAGCTGGGTGGTAGCTGTGCGTAAAAATCTACATATTGTAATGTCGATGGACGCTATATAGTTATTTATTGAAAAATATGGCTTACACGATATTATTTATGACACGAAGCCCTATAATTGTTTAAGTATTAATTGAAATCGCTTTGGCCGTTATTGAATAAATCGACATTTTACGTAAATAACAAGAATAAACTACCCTTCATTATTGCGCTAAATGGTTCATCTCTTCATATTTTTTATTCTGGATAATGTTATGACTAAATACGAAGTATCATTTGATTTCGAAGAACCGTCTAGGCTCTCGGGCCTTGCACATACAGACAGACGTCATGGGGAAAACCATTTTTTGGACTCGGGGACACATAAAACGTGTATTTCCGCCAAAATCTCGAAGTCGATTTTTTTCGCGATTACTGTACATTATATTCTATAAGAATGTAAAAAAACGAAGAATAATTTAAGGAAACTAAACGTTTTAATTGTGTGTCCATATTATCTGATTTGTTTTAAATGTGTTTATCTATTACTGGTGTATTGCCCGTCATATGACGGGTGTCAGTTACTATAAAGTTGAAAAATCCGTCGTAAGACTGGTAATCCTACCGAAACCATTCATCTTAAGTAATCGTAACTCATTATTATGGATAATCACAAAATTAGTTTATTTATCTTGTGTAATTTCCCCTTGAAGTACAACGGGGAACTTAGAAATGAATAATAACAGCTGTAATTATTGAGTAAGAGTCGGTATAAAATTTGCCAAAATAGAGATTCGGGAGAATTTCTTTCTCATTCTTGTTTTCTCCAATGATGAGCCCATTGTCAAAAATGAGGTAATAATAATAAATAAATAATAATATTCCTTCCCTCTCTCTTTCCTTTCCTCTCTCTTTCCATCCCTCTATCCATCTCTCTTTTCTTCCACCTCCCCCCTCTCTCATTCCCTCCTGTCATAATCCATAGCTCTCCCTCTTTATCTCTTTCCTCCCGCCCTTTTATAATTCTATACCTCCCTGACTCTCTATGTACCTTCCATTCTATATCCCTTCCTTCGTAACTCCCTCCCCACATCCCCCTCTCTTTGACTCTACATCTATATAGTCGTTTAGAGAAGCAAAAGAATCTAAATTAAATCCCGGTCCCGTTTGCATTACGTAATTTCGCAAAATATTCTACGATAATTTAAGAAAATCTATGCACTCGTATATATTACACGTATGCGATTTGAGAGAACAATTGATTCTCGAAGTTTAACAATGCGGTGGTCAGCCAGGCAACATCCCGTTTAAAAGCCGATATTTTCCCAAAATATCTGATTTATATGTTTAATATGAGAGATTTCGAACGGCAGGCGGAAAAAGATGAATAGAATAGGAAACTTCATCAATTTTCCTAAAATACAGTTAAAATTCGAAGATCGTACGTCAATTTCTTCTAATTTTATTTTCCAAAAGAATAAAAGCCTGCACTTTAAAAATTCGTGTTATGTTAAGGGAAATGTGGCCCTGCAGTCGAATCCGGGTCTTTATTCGTATTTTTATTTCGTTATTTAATTTTTATATCTGAATCAAACATTCCTGCAAAATTTCAACCTTTCACCTAACCGGGAGGTTTGTTAAAACGCGTGAAAATGTGCCATTGATGACGTCAGCGTTAGGCACAGAGTAAGGCTTTTATTAATAAAGATGGCATGGGTCGGCGACATTTGTGAATGCTTTGGTGGGCCGCATTAGAAGTCACGAGATCTTCGGCGGGCCGGGTGAGCGTTTACATCAGAAGCTATCTAGTGATTCTGCGGTCTCATATATATGGAAAAATCGTGTATAAATAATTTACCAACGTTAATACTTCACCAGAAAAGTTTTTGAGACCATCATTTTATTTAAAAATATGTAATTGGTTATATTAAATTTTACCGACCACTCTTTGATCTTACAATTAGTTTAGCGGGACGTATGAAGCGCTCTCGAGAGCCGCATGTAGCCCGCGGGCCGTAGGTTGCCGAGCGCTGTATTATGGGAATAGAGAGGTAAATAAATATATATGTCGCTTTTATAATTTTCTATTTTCAATTTATGCTACATTTTCCTTTAATTGTTAAACAAGAAGACGCTCGGCGATCTGGATATAGCACACGGGCCGTAGTTTGAGCACTACTGCGTTATTTCATACGTAAAATATATACTACTATAAAATGGGCGCGGGCCGCAATATGTCCGCGGGTCACACTTTATACGTTAGACAATAAAAATCCACCATCCTGAATCGACGATTGTATTCCAAATAGAGAAAATACATTTCAGTGATAGATGAAGGCTTAGGAAGCGAATTTCTCCCTCTATAAAAGTCAACACTTTTTAAGTAAATGTTCTTTATACCAAAGCGTAAAAAAGCTAACAAAATAGAACGGTTTGTTTACTCGGCTTTCGTAGCCTTATCGCCGTTTTTGCCTGTAGTTGCGTCACCATGGCGACGGAAGGAATCTCTGCGAGCGCGTGATGCAACTTCAGAGAGGGGGGAGGGGCGGGCAATAAAGAGCGGAACAATTGAGCGTCGGCGAAGTTGGCGGGTCCACAATGGTCTGTCGAGGCGGTGACGCCATTCGGATTCATGGCTTTGGCTGAGGAAAATGGGAGGAGGAGCGAGGATATTGGTCCATCTCCCGATCCTAGTTCACGAGCGCAGGTTTTAAATGTAATTACAACTTTTCGCGTGAGCCTTTATTGATATCCGAGCGTAGAGTCTGTTCTTCCGAGTTAGTTTTTTGGCTAAGATTTGGTATTCCTGCCCCATCCTAGTTTTCTGCTTGCTTTCATAGCTTCACGTCTTTGTTCCAATAATGCTCAACTATGTTTTAAACACTAATTAGACACAAATTTGCTCTTTTTCGTCACTTTCACTAGCAGTATTTTTCAGTGTATTTCACTTTTTACATTGCTTTCCCACAAATCGATTGTCTTTTGCAGTCATGAAAATATTCGAAATTTAAAACAAGTTACTATTAGATTGGGTTGGGTCTCTTTCATTGGGTCTTCGGTCCAATCTATTTTCCCGTACTATTTTTAATGTTACTAGGGGTATCTCCCCTACGCGCGTAAACCCCGCCCTCCGCTCGCTTCGCTCGCCCCAGAGACTTCGGCGCTACGCACCTCGCATTATTCTCGCTAATCTGAAAATGATTTTCGAAAATGCTCTTATCAGACATTTTTTGTGCAAGAAGTTTTTCGCAGCTTTTCCGAAATATAAATTTGAAAAATTTTAAACGGCCGCCATTTTGTTTAAAGATGGCGGATGAAGGCGAAAATAGTTTTCCTGGGGTTCCCTAGCTGGAAAAAACAAAATGTCCTTGTTACATTTCTCTACGATAAACAGTTCTTGAGATATAGAGGGGGACGTACAGATACTTGGGCAATTATATATAGGATTTTTCAGTGGCGGATTTACGCCTCCTGGGGCCCCTGGCGATAACCATTTGGGGGCCTCTGGCGCTAAGCAGTCGGGGGCCATGCAATCTAAATATATGTATAGAGAAACCGCTCCTAACGGCTACCCTCTTTTGTAACACCTCTTAACGATCTTTTTTTCTATGGAATCATAGAGAAGTTCCACGGATTTTGAAATCGAGACATTTAATATTTCTGAGATTATAGACATGAATTTTTTTTCGGGGCCACTTACTGATGTGAGTGTGAGATAGAAATTCAAGATTTAGGGTAACTGAGCGGTAGGGACATCTTGCCTATTCCCCCCATTTTCGTGGATCCTCACAAAACTCCAATCTTTCGCGGAACCCTAGTTTTCCGTGTAACCCAAGTTGAGAAGCACTGCCATACGTCTCGGGGCCCCATACTTCACGGGATCTCTGGCGCACGCCATGTGCGATCCCCTCTAATTCCGCCACTGGTGGTAGCATTAGTATATTTTCTTGTTGCTAGATTGGTTCTGTTTTTTGAAAGTATATTATCCATTTGCCGAATTGGGGCTGCTTAGTTTGAGCTTTTTGCTTTGGAAAAAACGTGCGAATTATTAATCAACTTAAGTTTGGGATAACGCCGCAGATAGGAGTTTAATTTGATGGACAATAACAAGATTCTTTTAAAGAGAAGAGTCCGTGGACAGAATTACTTATTCGAAATCATACGATAATTCTCGATAAAGCTTTTTTCCGCTTTTACTTAGCTGTTACAAAATCGATTTTAACTCGACGCATTTTTCCAAACAGTTTTTTATTTATGTTGTGTCCGTTTTTCACATAATATTGATATGGCCGTTTATTCGCATGCAAGGGATTTATAAATCGAAGCCGATTTTCGGCGATAGCAATCTGTCAATCTGCAACACTCTCTCAAAAATTAACGATAACGGCATTTACTCATCGAATATCGTGATCTGCTGTCGCGTAAATCACAGGTTATAAAAATAAATTGCTTATGTATGTTTTCTATAGAAGAGCTCATCTTATGGCTCTGATCAAACGGAAGAAACGTCTCTCCAAATAGCGACAAAAAAGGTTAGGAAAGGATAGAATCTTTTACCGGTGAATAGCCAATGATAGCAATTAATTGAGATTCGCGCATTTGGTTTTCCTTATCTTTAAGCGTCCTTGTTTTGCCAATTGTATATATTTTTTAAAATTTTTACTATTATAAATAAGAATAACTTCAGCTAAGGTTTTGTAGGAAGAAAGGGTATAAACAGAAAGACAGAGGTAGGGTTGGGGAGAGAAATGGAGATTACCATATTGAGGGAAAAAATAAAATCAACGTATGTAACCTTGACGTGGTGGAACACCATATTCAGGGGAAAATAAATTAAAGTGGATTCTTTACAAAGTGCTACATTTATTTTTCCCTAATATTCAGAGAGAAAAAGATGGGAGGAGAAAGAGAGAGATTGGGAGAGAAAGAGGGATGGGAAAGAGTAAAATATATATAGATAGAGATATACGGAGGGGAAGAAATGGGATACGGAATGAAAGGGAGGATGAGGGAGAAATTGAGGAAAAGAGATGATAATGAGGGTGCACTCAGAGAGAGTAAAATTATACGTCGGACATTTCCAGTCCCATTAGCACGTGGGAGAAGACACCTCAATCTTCAACAAGCCAAGGACCGTGACGGGGTTTTGGACCCTTCCTGATTGAACGCTCCGCTGTTTTTCTTCGCGAAGCATTCCATTCCGTTCTCCCTCTATCCTCTTTAGTGACGCAGTCGAACGAAGCTCGCATCCCCGACGCAACCTGCCTTCTTTATATATATTCTGTTCCTCCGAGCGATTTCAAGGCTGTCAGCCGGAGGGGGAGGGATTTAAAGAATAGAGAACCCGTATGGAGATAAGGGAGAGAGCAGTCGATTGACGTCGATAGTTCGATGCTTTGCGTAAAGTATGGGAAAATTTCGCTTTCCATACGAACGACTATTCTCGACGTATCGATTGACAAAAATCGAAGTATCGAAGATAATCGTTCGTATCGATTTTTCAATCGATATATAGATGAGAGAATCATGAATCGATCCTTTTTGCACTCTCGATGATTAGATTACTTGGATTACTTGTTTGATTCATTCCTGATTTTCGGCGTGTATTTCGAATGGAAAAGAGAGCGTTTTCACCTACTACCTCTTCCAAGTTTTGTTTGCGAAGTCAATGCTAGTTATACAGAGTGAGCCGTTGGAGTAGATATTTTTTGATCGCCTTGTAAATAATCTTTATGAAGATGAGGATCATTATTTGTTGCGATAGATTCAGCGGCTCCCTATCCATAAGCGATTCTACGTACCTTCGTAATTATTCAATTGTTGAAGGTGATGAATTTATCCTGTCCCATTATTTAATCTTTAGTCTGTAAAAATGTTCAGAAGATTTATACCTACGGAACTTATTACTTAGGGAACATGCAACCTTCGCCTGAAACTTAGTTGTCAGAAATAAAAAACTTAGCTCCCATGTTATCGACTCCTTTTTCAAAATTTCTTAAGGCTACGAATTCCGAAACGCGGAATGAGCTTGGATTTCTTTTTTTCCGACGCAAAATTTCACTGCAATTATCAATTTTTTTAACGAAATGCAATATATATTAATCGCAAGGACTACAAAGAATATATCGGAATTAAGCGACAGAGATCAGTTTTCGTCATCGTTAAGTCGTACATTTAAAAAAATTGGAATTAAGATACGAACTCGGGTCTCCGAGATAGGACTAAATGATAAAGGTAATATTTGTATATTTGCCACGATTTGACTTCAGTAATAAGTTCTTGGATACCAGAAGATTGATTATCTCAGGTATCTCCAATAGCCACAACAAGAATATGAAAAACAGGATGCGCATTTAGGCTGCAATGCTGCCGTGTTCAGAGGTAATTCACCAAAAATAGGCTTTAAAACAGGGGTCGGCATCCTACGGCCCGCGGGCCACGTGCAGCCCTCAAGAAGGCTTTATGCGGCCCGCAAAGCTGTAATGAAAAAGTGATCAGGAAAATTTCTCATGGGCAATTTTATATTTTTTGAGTAAAATTATGGTCTCAAAGCCTTTTCGGATGAAGTTTTAACGCTAGTAAATTATGTAGACTTGATTTAGTTCATATGAAATCACAGAATCTCGAGAAAACTTCTGATTTATTCGCTCATCCGGCCCGCCGAGGCTTTCTTGACTCCCAATGCGGCCCTCCGAAGCATTCACAACTGCAAATGTGGCCCGCCATGCAGAAAGGTTGCCGACCCAAAATTACTGGTTTCTCATAACCTTGTTTTGGTTATTGGAGATATCTGAGATAAGTATTTTTCATTCTTTTGATTTTTAAGTGCTTATTCTTTAATTTTTCATTCCTATGACGAGCCCGATTATTCTCTTGCGGACGATTTGAATTATTCAATATTTTATAAACATAATCCATAATCGGAAAATACCTTCGACGATGAAAAATATTTGATTACCTCGATAACGTTCTTGGTTGTTGTCGGACCATTTGACTTAACCCCTCAAGCCGCTTCGATGTACACGCGTGCTGGTCTTGCCATCCCGCTTCAGCAGCTTGTGTCCATAAACCTAAATTTCAGAGCCATCTACGTATCTTTAACTCAACAGATAAATAAATATAAATGCCAAGTATGCCGGGATGCATTAAAATGACTACTTTGAGGGGCGAAAAGTGATCAGAATTGCCAGCTTGAGAGATTCAAGACTGTAATTTAACGCAGTTGATTATTCTTAAGTTACATTCGCCGAATGCTGCAACGACCTTGTTTTTTAATTTTCATGACAACAGATGCGAGGTGTAGAGCCTTGTAAAAGTGTACTCTAGCACTTTTATTGAGGAAGAAATTGAGACCCGAAAATTATTTCCCAAATCTCACCTTGTAACGCCATAGTGCTCTACACATATATATTATTAAGGCAAGGAGAGCCACCTAATTTTTAAGGCACGTCTTGGAATAGGCCGTGCCTCACTTTGCGTAATGTGTGAACATTTAAAAACATGCCGAGTGAAATTGGCTATGAATCGTCGCGATTTATAATGAAATTCATACCTACATTTCATGAGGACGCATTAATATGTTTATCACCTTGCCGACCAGTCAGAGAAATATCAGCGATTGACATTTATCTTTCGCTTCGTATTTTATCGAGTTATCCACTTATTTGTTTCTTTAAATGACATTCTTAGGGCCAACTTTAAAAGAGGGCTGGGAGGCCAGTCGCCCAGGGCCCCGCATCTTCGGGGTTCCGCGCTTGAAGTCTTACTAACCACTCCTACTACTCTTAGTAGAAAGACTTATAACATGCGTGGAACGAGAAAAAATTGCTCTAGATTTCTTTTTGTAAGCAGGATACAATTTTTCTGTGTAAAGGATAGAGAGGGATCCTCGGCTGCCTTCTCGACCTGGACCTTGCGGATCCTAAAGGCGATCCTGGATATTCTTGCTTAAAAGCATTTAAATATATGATTGACAATATTGTTATTGAAAGAACCATATTGAATCCTCGTCTTGGTCAATTTTTTACTACCTTTTCTGCAGTAGTCCAATGGTATTTCAGGTTTGAATGCATGTCATTTCCTGGAAACCCTCTGAAACTATTATCTTCTCCTTTTCCAGTTATATTAATAAAGGCTTGCGCTATATTTCACATACTTATAGGGTAATATTTTTTTAGAGAAAATGACATTTGTCTGAAAAAGGATTTTACGACTGTCGAATTATATTTATGTGATTTTTTGCTAAAATTAATAGCTGACTTTCGAATATATTCTATTCTGAGCTGAGATCTGTCAGTTAAACGTTAGCGTCTTAACGGGATTTGAAAGTACCACCTCTTCCCAAGCGCTTATATCAAGTGGTAAGTGATTTACGGGAATTCGATACCTTTTTATTTAAAGCATATTTTAGCGCCATCTGGGGACAGGGAGCTCATGGAATTTATTCGCCTGAAGCAACGATGAAAGATTTTGACCTTTTATTTCCCAGGGCGCTTTACAACGTAATTAATCATCCAAATATTGCACATATTTTTATGAAATACATTTGTTTCCTGTTGAATTTTTAATTGTATTTTATTGTTTTTGTATTTATTAGAATTAAAAATGAGCCGGATGATTCTCCATTGAATATCAAGTAGAATGTGTAAACTTTATAAAACTACTCATGTCAGGGCTTTAATTCCCTATATCAATAAGTACTGTTCTACGGCGATAATAAAAAATTATATTCAGCTATTTTAAACTTTCATAAGTATATAGAATTATTATAACGTCAATCCACTAAGCAGGAGCGGCAAGAGATATTTTGACGCCCGGGCGTGAATACATTCAGCGACCCCTCCGGATAGTTTCAAGAATAAATTTCAAAGTACATGTTAATTTATGCATAGCTTCTTAAAAAATAAAGCAATCACCACGAAAAATTAAATGAATTCCATTGAGATTTCGTCTTTTCAGCGACATATGTTTCTAGCCAACATTTATCTACTAGCGCGCAATCTATAGATAGTTCGTAGGGAGAGCGCCCCCTAAATTGCGGCGCCCCGGGCAAGAGCCCGGCTCACCCGGCCCTGTCTATAAATCCGCAGTTAGTAAAGAGGTGATGCAAGAGAAACCTTCGTTGTTTCCTTTGACTACAGAGAAAGTTTGAGCTAAATAGGGAATTTATTCGAAATATATGATGTATGTATACTTGCCATATTATTTAGTTTTCTTTAGCGTACGGAAAGTCATGATGATATATAGGGTTTTTAATTTCAAGAATAAGGTTTTTAATTGGTAACTGTAGTGGATTAATAATAATCGTATCTTATGATGAGCACAATAATAAACACGCAAGATTCTGAAACTCTTCGTTTGTCGGTTATATTACTTACAGAAATAGATTTAAACACAAAGCCCGGCTAGCTCAGTCGGTAGAGCATGAGACTCTTAATCTCAGGGTCGTGGGTTCGAGCCCCACGTTGGGCGAAAATTTTATTACTTTCTTACAACACTCAATTTTCCTATAAAATGTTACGAGGAATTATCATAATATAAAATTACTTAGTAGGATCAGTTTTAATATAACCTTAGGGATTCCATTGAAAAGGTAACTATGCTCAGTGCGGCCATAAGTATAGACAAGTTTCCCAAAGTAAATTTAGAACAATACATTTTATTTGTTAAGAGTGGAGAATAGTAGAGATCACACACTATTTGGGCTACCGATAGACATTGTAACATGTATAGCAATTTGGTCGAAACTCGCTAGGAAGTTTTCATCTCACGACTATAAACCATACAAGGTTATACTTCGTGTTAGAGCGATTAGAATTTGTCGGCTATTAAATTTAGAGAGTAATGCTTTTTAATAGTTATCTGTAGTGGATTAATAATAATCGTATCTTAACATGAGATCAACGGATGTATTGAAAAGTGTTGATGCATACTTATCGATTTTATTTCATATTTGTAAGGCCGGTTCCTTATTCTTTTGAACGTGAAGTCAAAAACAAACGAAAGTGAGTCGTATCCCACTAATATCCTCTGTCGACTAACGTAGTTTAATTAGCTTGAGCAATCAATTTGAGGCTAACAAGTGTGGCTAAATAAGTCGATCCAAATATACGTGTTATTTTCTCAGGAATAAGAACATTATCCGACCGGCTGTAAATTTATATTACTGTAAAGCGCAATCATGACCACAAAAATCGTCGGTCTTTTTGTTTGTTTCCTGGATAAGGTGTTCACGTGCCCGTGTGGTTAAATTACTTTTTAAGTACATGCAATGGCATTATCGTTCACTCTTAAATTTAATCGAAAGATAACTATATTTGCAAAAAATAAGTGACACCATATTTATCTATACCAGTGGACTATTTAGTTAACCGAGTGGAGCAAATCAAAACGCGTTTGTTTTAATAACCATGACCATATTATAACCATATTGATATTTTATTTATAAATTTAATTTAGTAATATTAAATTGTATTATTATAGGGTCTACAATGAGTAAACAAAGAAAAGTAAATACTTAGGATGCTTTTTTAGTAAAGCGTAAAAAAAGTGAACCATATGAAGAACAAGACACACTAGCACTTCAGACTGCAAAACCAGCTGAAATTCAACAGTTGCAGTCAACATCAATTGGAGATCATTTCGAACCAGATGGGGAACATCAGCTACCATTAACAACGGATAATACATCTCTATATATTGACATAGGACATTTTTAAAATGAAAGAATGAGTGTTTAGATAAATACAGATTATTAAAATGTAAATGGTCACCAAGTGAAGATTTCAAATTTCCTCACTCTATACATAAGAAAGGCAATAAGTATGTAAAATGCTATTTGTCAGAGAAACATTTTAAGCAGTTTAATTGATTAATGATTTCTGAATATTTGCAAGGTGTACTTTGCAAATTTTGTTTTCTTTTTGTAAAGTTCGGTGGTTTACACTAACAAATGCGTTTACAGAAATTAGTTCTAAGCCCACTGACAAAGTACTCGAAATTAGTTGGAAGAGATGGTGATTTAATACGTCATGAAAATAGTTCTTATCACAAAAGCAGTCTAGCTATTGCTGAGTTTTATTACAATTTATGAGTTACTATCAAAATACATAAGAAATTTAATAATTGAAGAGAGGCATAAACAGGTGATGGAAAACCGAGAAAGATTAAAGCCAATTATTGAGTCTATCATATTCCTTGGTCGTCAAAATATACCCTTTCGGGGACATGGTGATGATGGGCTGTTAGTGCCTAAGTCGTCTACTGTTAATGAAGGTAACTTTCGGGAGCTCTTGTATTTCCGTATCACAGCTGGAAATACAGTTTTGGAAAAGCATTTGGAAAGTGCTTCATCTAAAGCAACTTACATAAGTAAAACTACGCAAAATGAAATAATAAAATTTTGTGGCGAAGAAATAAAGAACAAAATTATATCAAAAATACAATGCAGTAAATACTATAGTATAATATTTGATGAAACAACTGATATTAGTCATTGCTCACAAATGTCACTTATTATTAGATACGTGGACAACTACGATGTACATGAAGATTTTATCGAGTTTTTAGATTGTCGAGCTGAAAATTATGACGATTGTACGTCTGAACCAGTATTAAGTGGAGAAATACTGGCAAACACAGTCATAAGTATTTTATGTAAGAATGGCCTTAATCTGCAGCGTTGTGTTGGCATTGGTACCGATGGATGTAGTGTGATGATATGCGAGCTAAATGGAGCTATGTCAAAATTGAAGAAAACACTAAAGAGTGCAATTAAAAGTCCATGCTATAATCATCCACTTAATTTATCTGTATCAAAATACTGTTCGGTATGGGCCGTACAGAACACTGTCGAAACAATGAAAGAAGTGATTGCATTCTTTAATGCCTCATCCAAAAGAAACAATCTACTTAAATCTATGAATAAGGAATCTTTAATAATTTTAAGTGATACTAGGTGGACAGAGAGATATGAGTCAGTTTTAAGATTCAAATCGAACTTAATTACAATTGTAGAAATTTTTTATGTAATATTAATGTGGCAGAAATAGATTCAGCCGAAATACGTAAAAATTCAATTACTAATCCATTGTATGTTGTAGCTGTATGTGCACTTGCTGATGTTTTAAGTACAACGTTAACTTTAAGCGAAGTCCACAGAGAAAAGCACTAGAAAAAGAATTAGCTAAAAATATAATAGAGAACACCATTAAAATAATGGAAAATAAAAGACAAAATGCAACTACTATATTTAATGCAATTTATAATGATTCATCGAAAATACTAGATGATTTAGGAATAAAGATGTATGTACCACGAGTTGCTGGACGGCAAGCTAACCTATCTAACATCAATTCACAAAATCCAGAAGATTACTATAGAATAAGTGTTTAGAGTGTATTCTCCAGGATATGAAGTATAGATTTAGCGATGAAACAGTTAATCTATTTGATCTAAATGTAGCTGTGCCAGTCATATTATCACAAAAATCTAAAAATGAATTAGATGACTCTATTAAAAAAAAGTAAATTTTATGAAAATAATTGATCCTAATTTAAATGTTAATCTTTTATCGATGAAACTTCAGTCTGAGTTTGAATGTTGGAAAATAAAATGGGAATAAATTTCACAAAAAACTGGGAAACTAACTGATTGTGCATTATATGCATACAAACAATGTAATATTGATATTTTTCCTACAGTACAGTACAGTTCTGCAGATAATTTGTACACTACCTGTAAGTGTTGCTTCTGCAGAACGAAGTTTCTATGCTTAAAAACGTTTAAAATCCTGGATGAGATCTACGATGTCTCAAGAGAGACTGTCTGGCCAAGCACTCTTGCACATACATAATGACCTTCATATTAACGTTAATAATGTGATTGATAAATTTGCGAATACAAAAGATAGAAGGGTTGAATTTATTCTTTGAATTTTCATATGATATTAAAAAAATACGATTTTCTGGTATTAATTTTGTTGCACAAAATGTCATCAATGAATTTTATTTTTTGTATTAAATGATATTATAATTAATAAACTTGACCTTTTCACAATATGCATTTTGTGTGCTATAGTTCTACATTTCCTTTTTCTGTGTTAAAATATACGTTAAATACGATAATTAAAAATATTAAAAATTTTCACTCCTAATTTACCACCCATGGATGAAGACTGGATCCGCCAGTGCGTAGTTGTGAATGCTTCGGAGGGCCGTATTGGATGTCACGAGACCTTCGGCGAGCCGGATGAGTGTTTACATGAGAGGTGACCAAGGGATTCTGTGGTCTCATATCAACGAAAATCAAGTCTAAATAAATTACTAGTGTTAAAACTCCACTAGAAAATGTTTTGAGACGATAATTATATAGAAAAATATGAAAATTTTCTATATCAAATTTTACCGGCTCACAGTCGTTGGAGGAAGATACTCTTAATCTCAGGGTCGTGGGTTCGAGCCCCACGTAAGGCGAACAATTTTTCTATTTATTATTTATTTATAAATAAAATGTCGCATACTTCATCCAAAAGCGGCGTCGAAATCTATGCTGCAAAAAATGTTTTCCACGGGAGCTTTTTAATTGACAAACTAATAAAAATGAACCGTAATCGAATTCCATAAGCTGGAGCTCTATTTCATTAATGAGAAATGAAAATGAAGTTTGCTTCAATATGCGAATGAGAAAATTACAGGGAAATGGTTAGTCCATTAGCGATTGGCGTTATTTTAATAGACAAGAATATACGTAGCATTATAAATGTAATCTGCAAATAATTTTCCACAAAAATATCCAGAAGCTTTAAGACGGAGAAAACATTGAGGTGGGAAATATGTTCTCACTTGGATTATTAAAACTCTCCAGAATACTTCATAAGTTGATGCACACTATTTAACGCTCAGGAGTATTTCTATGTGATTAAGCACCTTAATGAAATAAAATGAATTTTACCATCTATTTGCTTGATTTCACATCTATTAAATTCCGTCATTCTATGAATGGATTGTACACTAGCTATGACTCGTGCAGTGACAGTAATAGAAGTTTTCATGCTACACAATTAAATTTCCTTTGCCAGCGAATATGCTACTAACTAGTCCTGTACTCTCAATTTAAAACTAACTTTTAGATTGAATTGGAAAAGGTTCGATTCCTTTATCTGCGAAATTGGGCTTTGTTCTCTTGCCTGTACAGTACTATTCTTTAAACGCGAAATCAAGTTGCCACGTTAATCAATGCAGAAGAGAAACGTCTCCGGAATAGAACCCCGGACATTTTTCCGGAGTCATGATTGTTTTCTGTTCACAAAATGTGATCACCTTGCGGTTCACAATTCCATCCGAAAAATCGTAGTCTGAAAATTTGAAACTCATAGTCCTTGATTTTAAGCATAGGTGGCCAAAATTATGTATATATATATATATATATATATACATATACTTAAATGTATATATGTATAATACTGACTTTAGTCTGTTTGGCCCCTGTCGTTGTCGTGAGACGCATAAACTACCAGACGTGTTTGAGATATCAAGTCCCTGGCGTGAAAAAGATTTTTCCGTAAACTTGATATATTTTAATAATTTTCTCTAAAAAATGTTTTAAATTCGTACGGTTTAGAAGTTTTTTGTAAATTCTCAAATTTTCCCCGTAGTTTCATTTCTCTCATATAGCTTTGGTCTTCATTAAAATAAGAATTTTTAAACCCATTTTATTTCTATTATGAAAAAAATTGTTGATGTAGGATTGCATTCTGTTCTCTTCAAATTACCAAATTTCTGTGGTAATACACATTTTCTATTTCACTTTATCCCTCATCCATTGCATGTGTTGTTAGGGCGGTAACTCTTCTACTTTTTATGTAATACACATACATGCCTGCCTTCAAATATGTCTAGAAAATTATGTTGCCAGGGAATAGCCTCATGTAGTCATGTCTATTGTCGTCTGCTATGACGGATGGATGTGGCGCTTTATAACGGATGATAGCATATCTTGTTTTATCTTCGCCTCAATTCGGACGGATTACTGACCGTATCGAAGGAGCAATATGAGTCGGGTGCGGCCTCGTGCCACTGATAATCGAAAACAATGAAACGAGCTAAAAAAATAATTAGACACTAATCCTTGATAAGATTAATATAGATGTATTCATCATAAATCATCCCTTCTCATACGAAACGCTTTGATCACTTTTCAATATTGCTGTTATACTGTCCGGTTGTCATTGTAACTATGTTAGTTGATTGATTTATTGATTTTTCTTTAGGTTTATCGGCTTTTTACACAGATATTTTTCTAAAAAACAGTAAAGAATCATCATCATCATAGGTAGTCTGTCCGTAGACAGGTCCGTGATTATTCATGGTTAAACCTGGTTCTCCATATACTCCTATTTTCCGCTGTCCTCTTCATATCTTGATAACTCTCTTTCCCTTTCAAATCGTCTATCAGCTGAAACCTTTTCCTACCTCTTTCCCTTTTCCCATCTAGTTTTCCTTCTAACACATCTTTAATCATACTCTCTCTCCTCATGTAATGTCCAACCCAGTTAGCCTTCCTCTTTCTGATAGTCTGTATAATCATTCGCTTCTCTCCTATTCTTCGTAGCACTTCATCGTTTTTCATCCTATCTGTCCATTTTATCTTCAGCATTCTCCTCCAAGTCCACATTTCAAAGCTTTCCAAGTATTTGATGTCATTTTTCCTTAGCGTCCATGTTTCTGCCCCATACAATGCTATACTCCATACGTAGCATTTTATGAACTTCTTGCGGATATCTTCCCTTATATTCCCTGTAAGTAGTTGTTTCTTTCTCCTGAAAGCCGCTTTTGCTTTTCCTATTCTAGTTTTGATCTCATCCGTACATTTTGCCTCTCGTGTTATGATACTTCCAAGGTATTTATATTCTGAAACTTGTTCTAATGGCTTTCCCCCAATAGTTATGTTCAGATTCTCTTCTTTACCCGATATTCGAATGACCTTGGATTTTTCTGTATTTATTTCCATACCGTATTTTCTACCTGTTATCACTAGTCTATTTATCATTTTTTGTAGTTCCTCTTCCTTTCTTGCTAGAAGTACTTGATCATCTGCGTATTTTACTGTTCTTATAATCCTTCCTCCAATTTTGAAATCCCCTGTGCCATCTAAAGCTTCTTGCATTAGACTTTCTCCATATATATTGAATAGGGTTGGCGATAGGCAGCAGCCTTGTCTTACTCCTCTACCGATATTTATTCCGCAGGTGTTCACATTCTCAAACCTGACCTTTACAACTTGATTCTCATATAGATTCCTAATCAGTCTCCTATCTTTCCAGTCTACACCTATATCCTTTAATATCTTCATCAACTTTACCCAATTTACTCTATCAAAGGCCTTCTGCCAGTCTACGAAACATGCGCAGATATCTTGACTGTATTCTATTGCCCTTTCTGATATGATTCTAACTACTCCTATAGCATCTCTAGTTCCTCGTCCTTTTCTGAAACCGAATTGATCTTCCCCTATTATTTCTTCTGCCTTTTTCTCCAGCCTTTTATTAAGAATCCTCGTGATGATCTTCGATGTGTGTGACAGAAGGCTTATAGTTCTGTAATCTTTACACTGCATTGCCTTTGGCTTCTTCTTTAGAGGGATCATTGTTACTTCTAGGAAATCCTGAGGCCACTCTCCCGTGTCGTAAATCTTATTAATTAATTTCGTGATCGCTTTTAGCCCTTCTGATCCTATGACTTTAAGTATCTCAGCCGGTATTCCATCGCTGCCCGTGGCTTTCCCCTTCTTTAGTTCCACTATCGCTTTTTCTACTTCGCTCTCCATAATACTTGGTCCTAAGTTGTCTTCTTCAATGTTTTCCTCATTTTCCAGTTCTATTTTTGCCACTCCTGCCTGTTTGCCGTATAATTCCTTAATGTATTCTTCCCATACCTGTGCTACATCCTTTGTTTCTGAGACTATCTTCCCATCCGTATTCATAATTCCTTTACCACAAATTCCATTAGACTTCTTATCTTCTAATTCCAGTGCCCTAGCCTACATCATATCGTACCGTCCTAACTTCTCCATTTGTTCTATTTCATCACATTTTCCTTTTATCCAATTTTCTCTAGCTTTATCTGTTACCCTTCTCAACTCATTGTTTATACGCCTATAGTTGACTCTACCTTCTTCACTGTTAACGTTTTTCCATTTTCGTCTCTCATCCATTTTCTCCAGCATTTCCTTCGTGATCCATGGTTTTCTGATTTTCTTCTCTTGTTTTCCAATCTCTTTATCCAAGGTATCCTTGATACTGGTTTTAATTTCATCCCATTCTATATCAACGGTCTTCGGTTTGTTTTCCAACTTTCTTAGGTTATCTTCCACTTTCATGCTGACTACATCTTGCCTTTCTTTCAGTTTTTCTAGGTCCCAGGTCTGTCTTTCTCTTCTCGTTTTTCTTATTTGTTTGAGCTTTGTACTCACGTCAACTATTAGAAGGCTGTGATCTGAATCAATGTCCGCTCCTTGAAATGCCTTGGCGTTCTTTATGCTGTTCCTGAATCTTTGTTTTACAAGGATGTAATCTATTTGGCATCTCATTCTATCTCCTGGGCTTTTCCATGTGTATAACCTTCGTTTATGGTTTTTGAACCATGTATTAGTCACTACAAGGTCATTATTGATGCAGAATTCTACGAGTTTCTCCCCTCCTCGATTTCTCTTCCCAAGTCCGTATTGCCCGACAACATTTTCTTCCTGTCCTTCTCCGACTATGCTGTTCCAATCTCCCATTATTATGCAGTTTACCTTTCCTCTTCCGTCTTCTTCGTAAATTTCATTAATTTGCTCATAGATCTCATCTATTTCTTCATCGTCATGAGCTGACGTTGGCATATATACCTGGATTATCAGCATGTCCACTGGGACTGCTTTTAGCTTTATTGCCATCAGTCTATCGTTTGTTGCTATTATCTTTGTCACGCTTTTCATCATATCTTTTCTAAGTACCAGAGCTACTCCCCTTTCCCCACTATTTCCTCCAGAATAAACTACCGTGAATTCTTCCGAGTCGAACTGTCCTTCTCCCTCCCATCTAGTTTCGCTTAGCCCTATAATGTCAACTCTATTTCTTCTCATTTCTTCTTTCAAGTTCTCTAGCTTTCCTGCCTTTCTCATAGTTCTTACGTTCCAAGTCCCTATTCGTAATTTACTTTCGACAGATGTTTTCCTCAAGGCAGTCCCCGCCCGGAGATCCGATTGGTGGACTATTTTACCTCCGGATTGTTTTACCTCGAGAGAACTCATATTGTCCAACCATATAATCTTTACTAGGGATTGTAATGTGGTAGTTTCCCTCTTGCTTTCCACATCGCAGTACTGTAGCCGTTCAAATCGTCCTGATCACGCCTACAGCTGTATTGGATATAGACCCAACCAACATCATTTGTTTTCGGCTCTATACCATACTGACAGTACTGCTGCCTACTGCCAGGCACTGATGATAGTTTTTTTTTTTTTTAAATAAAACCTCCATTCGAGGGGTTTGAACCCCCGAACTTTGCAATAGAAAGCCGACACGCTAACCACTACACCACCAGTGCATTTTTTTTTTAAGAAGAATATAATTATATAATTGCACATCCAACCCCGAAACAGGATACGAACCGGCGACCGTAGCATTTGGAAGCAACCACCTTATCAAGTCCGGAGATTTATAATATATTTTGCATACAGCGCTAAAATATTATTCAAGGTGCCTTTAAATTTCCTTGAAATGAAAATATAGGGCAAATGGCGACATTTATTGTCGCCCTTACAAACCGTTCGCAAGCAATAATTCTTCATGAGTTTTTACAGTGAGCTTGACGAAGACGAGTTCATGCGATCGTGCCCACAATAGAATATCGAACCAAGGAGCATTTGAATGCAAGGCAAGGACACCGATATTTGATCACACGACTGATCAGGGAAGTCATTTCTATAACGTCGTCATTCCATAACGGGGTGGGAGAAGGTAGGTTTCTCATTTAATTCTTGCACAAGATTATATCATAACGGTTCCTTTTGCTGAATTGACTCGTAAGTGTTCCTAAAGCAAGGGTTTTCAAACTGTGTTCTGCGAAACTGTATGGTTCCGCGAAAGCTTGTTTGGGTTGGGTGAAAGAATGAGAGGATGAGGCCCGATATGTGCTGCCCTGTTGGTTAGGGTTCCGTTTAAAATATTTAATAAATTTATATTTCGGAAACGGTACATTGGAGAAAAACATTTATTAACAAAAAACATGTCTTGATAGGAGCAGTTTCGAAAAATTATTTTCAGCTTAGCGAGAATAAATGCGATGCGCGTAGTGCCGAGGCCTCTGAAGCGAGCGGAGGGCGCGGTTGGCGCGCGTAGCGCGTAAGAACAGGACCCCTAGCTATTTTAAATACAAGGTGATCACAAATGATCTTCCAGATTAAAAAAATTAATTATGAAAAAATAAAAAAGATACAGTGAAAAGTAAGGTATACTAGCAGTGAAAATTTCAAGAAGTTTTGCTCAAACTATTGATAGTTGCAGCTTTATTCACAATGAGGTTACCACATTCGTGAGTAAACAATTGTCAGATCGTTGGATCGTGGGTGGAGGGCCCATTTCTTGGCCGGCTCGTTCGCCCAATCTAAACCCATTCGTCGTTTTCCTCTGGGGATTTCAGAAATGAAATTTATGTTCTACTAATGCCGACAACTTTGGATAACTTGAAAAAGGATACGTCAATCTGATGGAAAAGTTCAGTATGATAAGCTACGAAATGTATGACAGGAAACAATGCCGTTTTGATGTCTGTAGTCACAAACGGAGCATACGAGGTGTAATCAAAAAGTTCCCGGGCTGGCCGCATGGCACGCCAGTCGTTTCTGCCACGTTGCTGCGCAACTTAGGATGCGTAGTATACTTCATTTTGTAGTTGTCTCCCAAGTTTGAAGGTGTTAACAAGCTGCGTTTTATTTTTACGTATTTTTATTTGCGTTAGTGTCATAGTGTTTCGGCGATTTTCTCATCACGTAAAAATGACTTCTTTGAAAGAACGTGTTTGTGTGAAATTGAACTTTTATAGCTTGAACAAACACTTTTTGAGTTTTTCTTTATAGGTATAGCTTGATTTTAAGTGTATACTTCTTAGTTTTTTATTGATACATTTTTAAAACCGAAAAGATCATTTGTAATCACCCTGTTTAAGGGTTGTGTCTTGGGAAACTTTAAAAATCTCTGTACTAAAGCATCACATTTAATATTTCCAAGTAATTTCTAAGTCTGTAGTGGAAAGGTTAGTAGAAATTCCATTCTCTAATTTAAAATATTGAATGAAAAAAGGTATTTACATTTTTAATGCGAAGATGTTCCATTAGAGTGTGTCCGTTTAATAGATGCTGTCTGTAATCAGTGGAATTGATTGAATTTAAGTGCACGTCACTTTAACATATTGTGTCTTTTAGATTAAGCGGCCTTCGTGGCTCCTGCAGGTGGAGGATAATGGACGAGTTGCTGAATTTTGCCTACAGGTGTCTCCTGCGTCAACTGTGGGCTAAGCTTAAATAGGCATTTACTCAAAAATTGCGAGGTATAACAATTCAAGGATTTCTGCTCGGGGATGAATAACCGAGGTGGCAATCATACAGCAATTACACGGACTGAGAGAGAGAGAGAGAAAATTATTTTTGTTTTAATGACACAGCCTCCGTTGCGTCATCAACGGACTTGGCAGGATTTTTTACGGGGCGTCGGAAAATTCTGACTCAATTGCTCTTTCGAAAGCATTTCATGCGGGCACTCTTCGTGCCTTCCAACCAGAGGGCGGTTTTGGAAAGAAGGGGGTAGAAAATGAGGAGAGGGTCTGAGAGGGAGAGTGAGAGGAGAGAGAAAGGAGGATGGAAGACAGCGGAGTAGAAAGGAAAAGAAAGGGGGAAGGGAATGTATAGCTCGCGCGCTCTAAGGTGGAGACGCGTGAGAAGGGAAGGAATGAGAAGGAGAAACTTGAAGGGGGAGCCGACGTCAGAGTATATGCGCAGTAACACAATTTTGGTTCGCACGAGTCCAAGTTCGCGCATCAAATGCCCACACCTAAACACTACTTCCCCTGCAGGCGGTCCCGACTCGAGGATGGACTCGTCCTACCGTAAATGTGCCTACTGCGCACCGCCAAGTTAGAGCGTTTTTACTATGATGGGCTTGAGGTGAAGATAGAGAGAGGGGAGACAGACAGACAAACGACTTTATTAGGGCGAAATTGAGACTATGTAGTGAAGGAAGAGAGATAGGGAACAAAGAAGGGAGAAAGACGAGAGGGAGGAATAAATAATATAAAATGAAGAGAGAGGGAGAGGACGAAGAAGAGACAGAAAGACAAATGCCTTTTTTTGGACAAGGTTGAGGCTTAGTTACCAACCTCTTACGCCTAAACCCAGTTTTGAAATATCTTACAATTTACCATATAAAATGTTAACACAGATTACAGTGGAATAATGGAAAAAAGTAGGGCAATAAAAATTAAACGAATGAGTACAATAGGAATATAAAGTATATAAATAAGAGATGAATAGAGACATAGAAAAGAGTGTTAGAGAGAGATGAGAGAGCGGAGAGGAAGGGAAGAGAGCGAGGGACAGAGAGAAGAGAGGTTTCTCACGAACCACTCAAGGATTTACGAAATAAAATTTGCAAAATTTTATGGAAAGAATTTTTAAAACATAGGTATAGCAATTTATTCCATATCCTAACTATGCCTTGCATATTTATTGTGCATCGTTTATTTATCGTGCACTATATTATAACACATGCAATTCGAAGGAAATCTGTGTTAAATAAATTATTATCATTATTATTATAGAGAGGAGAGTGGGCAAGAAAGGGTTAGGAGCCTATGGAGAGAGGAAGAAAAGGACGAAAGAAGAGATTGAGATAGAATAGGGAGAGAGACGTAGAGATAGATAGGAGGTTGGAAAGAAAGAAATATCAAGAGAGAGAGAGAGAGAGGGCCGGATTAAGGGGTTCGTAGGCCCTAGGCAGTACGGATCGTAGGCCTTTTAACTATTATATATATATCGAAGCTGAAGCTGAAAAAAAAACTCCTCCAATCAACCATAGGACAACAACGCTTGTCTTCTCTTGCACTATTTTCTATTGAGAATGAGATTGTGCGAAAAATACCATTTGAAGGAGTTATTGCTAATTTTGAAAAATGTCGAAAAGTTCATCTCCGGTGTTAATTTCTCTCACCTTATAAAAAAAGATTGAGATTCACATGACTCTGCCCCTTTGTATATACATTGTGACTATCTTTGCTATATAAATATATTTATTCAAGAAGATATCTTTGTTACATTATTTATCATACAAACAAAAATATGGTCAAAATTTTTTCGTATGCCCTTTAGTTTTTGTAGGCCCTAGCGCAGTGTCTACTGTGCCTATTGGATAATCCGGGCCTGGACGTACAGAGAGAATGAAGAGGGCCAGAAGGAGTGGGAGGGCAAGAAGGGAGCTTAAGAGGAGAACGAGAGAGGAATTGCCGCTCCCTCCATCCTGTGGCTCCATCTCTTGTTGCTTTAAAACGAAAGGAACCAACACTGGCGACCACCACCTGCTCCCCCCACCACCACCGCCGAACACCGGCGCACCAACAAAGCGGCTACAACGTGCCACTTTACCTCGGTCCCTCTTCCTCTCGCTCCCTTCAACCTTTCTTCCCTCCTCCCCATTCCTCTCCCTCAGTGACCCGTTCTCTCATTGCACTCCGTTCCTGCCATCTATTATTCTCTCTCTCTCCCATCCTCCTATATTCCTCTACCCTCCCTCATGTATTTCTTTTGCCCAATTGTCCTCTCGGGCCATTTCTTTTCGACTTCTGCTTCCCCTTTCTGCTTATCCACTCTTTAGTGTTGCCACCTCTGCGGGTTTGACCCGGAGTCTTCGCGGTTTGGGCAAGTCATCTCCGGTCTACGGGGTTGTCATAATATCTCCGGGTAAGCGAGATTAGGAAAATTTATTTTGAAGGTTTTTATTTAAAAAAAAACTATATCAGAGGCATCTCGTGACGAGTTGCCTTATTACGATTAAGTGAATAACAAAAAGCGACAAAATTAAATGTTCGCAACTCCAACTCAGCGTGTTTTTTTGTTAAGTTAGCTCGGAATTCCAGCATTTGAGCCGTCAGTAATGGTAACAGACTCACGTTGTTTTGAAAGGTTATTAGTATGTAGAATATTAAACACTTTATTAAATAACATGAACAATACTAGATAGTTTTTTTATTCATGTTAAACTTTTGCTAATTTTTACTATATATATATATATATATATATATATATATATATATATACACACACACACACTCTCTCTTCTTCGCTCACGAAGGGCTTGGGCCCGAAAAGCTTACATTTTTTGTGTGCGTGTCTCTTTGACGCTCCCAGCAGCCTGCCAACTTGGTCCCCAAAAAGGTGTGTCCATATATATATATATATTTATATGTGTGTGTGTGTGTGTTACCTATTGATTATGGAATTCCTCGAAGTTTTGGCCTCGTCCATTAACTTTAAAAACGTTATTAAATTACTGGGTGAGTGTAAGAAAAATTACTATTTGAATTTTTACTTTCTGCATACGCGTTTGTCCGAATTAGAGCAAGTACCAAAGTGGCGACACTATCCACTCTCTACTTCCCCGGTTTACCTGTTTCCATTCCTCTTCTCTATCAACCCTTAAATCTCAATTTATTCTCACCAAAGTAGTTTTTCGATGTTATCATTCTAATTCTCCCCCTCACCCTTTTCTTCCCTTCCTCTCCCGATTGGATGCAAAAGAGAGGGCCTCAACCTCGCCCAAATAGAGTCAAATATCTAACTCTCATTCTTCTTTCTCCTCCCCTCTCCCTCTCGTTCATCCTTCCCTTTCTTCCTCCTCTCGATTCCTCTCTCTCTCTCTCCTTATCTTTTGTCTACTCATGTTCACTTATCTCCTCCTTTTTTCCTCCCTCTTTCCCCCTCATTAGTTCTTTTTTCCTCCCCTCTTTCCCTCTCTAATTTTTATTAAATATTTTCTCGTTCTTATTTATTATTATTATTATATTTTTCACCCGATTATTACATATAATTTTTTAATTTTCTCTTCATTGTGTTACTGTATCGTTTATATTGTTCTATTATGTATCTAGGATTTTCGCAGGTTTTTTTCACCCCTTCTGGGTGTTTTCCTGCATGGGTTTTTACTAGGGTGGCCAAGCCAGGTCCTTCCTAGATTATTCCCATTCTTTCTTAGAGGTTCTCCTGAATATGCACCTATCTATCTCCCACTGTCTGTATTAGTCTTATATTATCTCATTTTTTTATAATGTAATTTAATGTTTTTTAATATAATGTTACTTTACACTGACGAAGGGTTAAATGTAAGAGTGGACCTTATTGTCTAAATTTCACCCGAATAAAGACATTTATCTATCTATCTCTCCTCTCTCATTAACTTCATCTCTCCCCAACTTTCTCTTAATTCCAACTTATCTCGTTCCGTTCTTCTTCATTTCTCTATCTCCCTATTTTCTCTCTTTCTCTTATGTCATTATCACCCTCCCCCTCTCCCTTATTTTATCCCTCTTTTTTCGTTCTACGTCTTTCCTTCTTCCACTCTTTCCCTCTCCATTTTTCATTGTTGTATCTCTTTTCTCCCTCTCCCTCCCTCCATCCCTCTCCCTCCCTCCCTCTCCCTCCCTCTTCCTCCCACTCTCTCCTTTCCCACGATCTCTCACCCACCAGCCTCCCTTTTTCTCCTCCCCTCTTCTCCCTCCTTCTCCTCCCCCACTTACGCCCTTTCCCTTCCTTCTTCCACCTCCGTCTTCCCTTCTAAAAATACATGTTTTGAGGTGGGCTCCGTTCACTCTCTCACACTCAACCGCGCTCGGCAAGCAATGGGACCCAGAACGTTGTGCGGTCACTCTTCTCTACGAAAAATAATGCCTTGGGCTAAAGCCTTGTGTGTGTGTGTGAGAGAGAGAGAAATGAAGAGATAGTGCCGGAAAAAAGAGAACGTGAGAGGAGAAGATAACGAAAGCGTGACTCGAAGAAGCGAGCGGCAAATTTAAAAGAAATGAGTATATATATATAACAGCTTACGGAAAAGGAAAGATAAAGTGGATATATGGATGGCAACAAGGTGTTGGGATGAGGAAACTCAGTGAACACTCACCAATCGGACGACTTCAGGTTGGCGAGGCCCCGGGGATGTCGAAGCGACACACGTAAAAGAACACTAAAACACAGAAACATCACAAACGTAGAAGCTTTCGGAGTTATTCCTTCATCAGCTACAGCCCAACACCTTGTTACCATCCATATATATATATATATATATATATATATATATATATATATATATATATATATATATATATATATATATATGCGAGAAGGTTTGGAGGACGGAGAAAGGTATACACCTAATATAGTTTCGTTTTTTCTAGGACAATCGAGCACCCCAATTGTATATATACCTGAAATAGATTCGCAAGTTCAGATGCAGTTTTTTTGCTAGAGAGTAGGCGTCCTCAGTGGTGGTTCATCCACAGAAGATTCCGATTAAACAAATTATCAGTTTGATTCCAACCGTCTGAATCTTGCGTGACGATTGAAGAGCCAAGATTGCAGGTGAGGAATGTTGGTACGCTTCACCACCCTTTTCCACTCACCAGTCTGTTGCATTTCCGGCTACGATCTAATAGGAGATTCAGACCTTGAAAACGAAAATTGTTGGAGACATTTTGGCGCACCGAACCTCCTGCCAACCAACCAGTTTATTGAATTGCAGAGTAACATTTAGATGTACAATATATTGAAACGGAGGCAAGGGAAGATGCAAAATATATATAGATGGTGACGAGGGATAAAAGGAAAGGGATAGGGATTGAGAGTGGGAAACGCAAAGAAAAATGTAGGAGGAAAAGGGCGAAGAAAAGGGAAGATGGAGAGTAAGATACAGAAAATAAGGAAGTGATAATGAAAGACGATAAGAGAATACCAAGTATTGGCGAAGATCAAGAAGGTAAGAAAAGGGAAAAACAGAGTGGCGAAGATAAAGAAAATATAAGGGAAGATACGAAAATAGAACAAGGAAGAAAGAAAGAAGGGAAGAGATAAAAAACAGTCGAAGAGAAAGAAACCACAGAATGAGAGAGAGAATGGGGGAGAAGAAAAGAGAGACAAATGTCTTTCTTCAGGCGAAAATGAGGTTTCAGTGAGTAATTCGATTCGCTTAGCCCTTAAGTAGGCGCGTGGGGATCTAAATGCGCCCACCAGATAATTGATAGACCATTAGACCAAAAACAATCTTTAAAATTTTTTGTCATTTTTGTTCAATAATAAATATTTTGGTCTTATCTGTCATTGTAGTGTATGTATCACCAGTATAATTCATTAAATAACTAGAATAAAATTATCATGATGATTAACAGAAACATTACATGGGGTCGTATAGACCCCAGTCGCCCATTCGTATGTGCGCGCGCCTACTTAATGGTTAATTTATAATTTGTTATAAATGAGTTATGAGTTGCGTAACAATAGGGTGACGTGGGTGGCCAAATGCCACGGGCCCAGGGACCCAAAGGACCTCTGGGAGGGTCTTAGATTTTTTCCGAATATAGAAGAAATTAAGACCTTTAACTATTTCTCATTTTTAGCGTAATTTCTGAATGACTTTACAGTCAATCGTTATTTTGGGGCATAATAATTTTTTTGGGAGGGGAGTGTCATACAAATGATACCCTGACTAGAGGCCCTTGTTATTTTTTTGTGAAATTACATAACTTACTTTGAATATTCTTAGAAAAATATCGATTTTAAATGTTTATTTCATTTGTTCGTGCCAATTACGGGGGAATATCGGCCACCTATCTCGAGAGAACCTCGAGTTTGAATTCAAATATTAGCAAGTGAAATTAGCCTGAATAAACTAAAACTAAAACCCGGTGCAAATCCCGGGTAATTAGCTAGCTGATTAGTAAGCGCAACTTGATAGGCGTTACAATGGGTTTAAGTTTTAATTGAACACATGTATTTGTTGGTTGAGGGTGGGGGATAACATTTTCCCGCGTGCCCTTCCGCTCATAGTTACGCCACTATATAAGACCCAGTCATTATATGATGGACAGTGACACTTTATATATACGGGTTGTCGGTGCTTGCATACTGCGAGCGCTAAAAAAATCACCATACACCAAGATCTAAACTCGTAAATAAACCAACGCGATCTCCAGGGCAAGAGCACTACAGCCACGTGGAGCCCATATGTACTAGATAATAAATTCCATGAGTTCTCGCGGAATATTTATATTTTTCTGCGAAATTAAGGCTACTATCTGTAATTTCGAAATTCTCTGGCAATCGGCCCGTGTCCAAATTTTCGTATTTCAAGTATCGTGACTCAGATCGCCCTGCATGATCAATAAGAATAATCATCATTTAGACAATATCATATACACTAAAATTATTGAAAACTAGCTGAAACGCCCGGCTTCGCTCGGGAAAGTCTTTTAAGTTGTAAACGATTTTGATTATTTATTAATTGTGGTAGCCCTGCTCTTAAGCTCCGCTTTAAAAATCTTGATTTCATTATGGTATTTTGTAAAAATTATATATATATATATATATATATATATATATATATATATATATATATATATATATATATATATATAATAGCAGAAGTACCCGGCGCTGTTTCTAATCAAAGCTTGTATGCAAAATGTTTTTATTAATTAATTTTAATGCAAATTCAATTTACTTAATTTTTCTTAATTTCTTTTAAAAAATTACAGTAAGAATAGAAATTTAATTAAAACTTGAATGAATGTGATTTTTTCCTATGCATACTTAATTTATTTCATTTGCAAGTCATTGTTATTGACGTAGGTAGCAACTCCAAGCATAATACAAGTTAACCTGAATATATTAACTAACGATAATATCATTCTACCTATTCTTGTAAGGGAAACGAATCTTATTTCATCACGAAATTTGAATTGCGTGTAAATAGGCATAATAAATGTATAATATGGTAGTTTTACTTACCAAAATGGTAATATTCTATCATTAATGACGATTACATTGCTTTTCTACGTATTCTTGAAAAGGAAATTAATCTTATTTCATCACGAAATTCAAATCGCACGTCAATAAGCATAATAAATATATAATATAATAATTTTACTTGCCAAAAAGGAAATATTCTATCATTAATAACGATCGCGTTGCTTTTCATATATATTTACACGTTGTTATGTACCTGTTACTACGATGTTGACAAAGAAAGCGGGAAGGGAACGGCGCTATTCTTTTGTCTATTTTGAAGGCTTAACAACTGCAATTTAAACTTTAAATTACTATTTTAAGGCTTTATTCTGTAGAGAAAGGATTAAAAAGTAGTGCATTCGTTAATTTCTAATAGCATGATTCTGTATTAAAAATTTTGTGAATATACGTGAAGCCGTTCTTGAGTTTTTAGCAAAAAACATATAAAGAAACATTGCCATGAAAATATATAAGAGATTAGCATATTTTGTGCCTTTAACGCGTATTTGGATAAAAAAATCACGAAATAGGTATGACATCATTATATTTAACAATTAAAAAGAGCTAAAGATTTGTTTGTTAGTATAATGACGTCATCTTAAGTTTACACAGTAGTTAAAAATCAATGGCATAATAATATATTCCTAGAAATTAATGGAATATTTTGTTAGGATTAAGACGTCGCCATATGTTTACCTCGTTGGTTGACATTAAGGATATTATGCAATATAGTCCATTAATACCCATTTAAAGCATTAAACCAATGCTATTGAAGTATGGAAAATCAATTCCCATTGAAAGGCATTGGAGTAGTAGCTATGGTAGTTAAAATTTTTCATTGTAGAAAACAGAAAAACTTTTCATAATTTTATGATTAAAATAATATTTTTATGCAAACTCAGAATGGATTTGAATTTTGTCGTCAAGAAAAAAACCTTCAATCTTTCATCCACAGAACCGTTTATCTCCCAACATCGTATTTTAATCGTAAATAATTATAAAAAAAGCAATTTTGTAAAGCTCGGCGTCATTTTCAATGCTTTTCCTATGGGTGTGTACATTGGACATTGGGTTCAAAAATTTCCCTTAAATATAACCTTTTTCTGGAATTTCGGATTTTTACCAGAGGTTTTACTCAATGACTTATCCTTATGCCAAATGTCACCTCAGTAGTCCCTCTAGAAGTACCTTAGGTTTTATATCAAATATCCTATATATCATACTACATCTTATATATGTAAGAAGCAGTTATTTATATTGATAATATTAGCTATTTGAAAGTTCGATATTTTACATATTACTACCGTTACAAGAAGCTACAAGGGAGAGGAGATAAGGAAACAGAGAGACGAAGAGAGATATATAAGTATGGAGAGAAAGATAAGGTAGGTTTGCGGATTCATAATAGAGTAAGGGGGGAGGGTAAGAGAGAAAGAGATTGATAGATAATCGTCTTTATTCGGGCGAAATTTGGACCATAAGGCCCATTCTTACATTTAACCCTTTCGTCAATATCATGAATATTATAATAAAAGTATTACAATGAAGAGTATATAAAAATATAAAACAAAAAGATATAATTTTTGAAACGAGAAAAAAGTCTGCTATGACCGGGAATTGAACATTGAAAACATCCGTGTTCAGAAACGAGAGAAAATGTTCTGCTACGATAGTTCAGGGGTAGAATATCCGCCCGGCAAGTGGAAGACCCGGGTTCAATTCCCGGTCATAGCAGACTTTTTTCTCGTTTCAAAAATTGTTCCAACTTTCACAGCTTATGCCTGTCTGCATAGGATCTTCGGATCATATCATTCCATCAAAATGATATAAGATAAGACAGATTTAAGTTTGTGGGGAAACTTAGTAAAAACAGGCTTGTTCTTCCTAGCAAAACCCACGCAGGAAAACAACCACAGAGAAGGGGGGGGGGTGTGAAAAACCTGCGAAAATCCTATATAGTGTATATGTTATAATGGAAAACTGCAAGAAAATATAGAAAACAGCAAGTACAATAGGAAACATCGTAAATACAGCATCGCTGTATAACGTCACAAATATACATATAAAGACATTCAAGTAATATACACATTAAATATAGTTAAATATGCATAAAATATAGATAAATATACATTAATTATACATAAACTATGCATGGAGAGAGAGAGAGAGAGAGAGAAAGAGAGAGGAAGCAAGCGGAGGAAGGATAACATCAAGTGCCAGAGAAGGATCCAGGTAGTAATGGTTTTCATTGTTTTACATGTAGCATTTCCCTCCCTTAGCCAAAATTTTTTTACACTGACGTCGACGTTTTGTTTTTGTTCGGAAGCGTTAACAAGCGTTCTACGCTCGTAAAGCGTTTGAAAGGAGCGCCTGGTTAAAAAAAAGTCAGGGAATCGAATTTTTGGAAGTTTTCGAACGCCTCTCCTTCGTCGTGCTGTTGTTTTGAATGGCCCCACGCCAACGAGATTCCGATGGGAATAGAGCGCTACAGTGTAACATTCGGTAGAGAAGGTAATGGCGTCAGGCACATCTTATTTTATTCTCGAAGTACGTAGTCGAATAACTCCGTGCTGCGGATGGATTGGTTGGATAATAAATGACGTCCCGTCACGAAATTCGAACTTCTTTTCCTAGACTTTCACGTCCGGGCTATCAGTGCTAAATAATGATTCAAAACAGAAAAAATAAAAAGGTAGTTTCATTCGCGGCTGTATTAAGAACATTAGTTTTCGATTATCGAACTCGTCTTATGGCTGAAAAAAATGAAGAATAGGCACTTAAAAATCAAAAGAGTGAAAAATGCCCTCATCCCGGGTATCTGCAACAGCCACAACAATAACAAAGAATTGAATCGAGATTTAACGTCTTTTTGTTACTGATGCGCACGCCATCTGTAATCATTTCATGCCTACAGGCAGCCGAAATAAAAAAACAAGTTATAGTTTAATATAGGGCTCGGCTAATATCGGGTGCCAGGCTGCCACGGCGTTTAGAAATTTCCTCGTGGCAGCTACTATTTCCTTCAATTTTTATTGAACGTTTTGTAAATAGATTTTAGGCCCATGGGCCTTGTAAAATACCTAACGACAGCAAATTTCTCGTATCGTACCCTAACTGTAGAAGAATATGAAGCTTTTCACCTCGTTTCTGGCTCCTAGATTTGAAACAGATTTGTCGAGGTTTGGTTGTATAAACTTTCAGAATATCCTTAAAATTCTCTTCATGAGTGCACCCACTCATGGAATAGAAAGTAATGTTGAGGAGCAACGAGGAGTTATACCCTTCCCTCTCACCCGACAGAAGGAGGGCTTGGAAGGACTCGGGCGGTCGCTCTGTTTTTTTAAATCTCCCAAATGACCCAGTGCTAAAGGTGGAAGGTGCAGCCCACCCGAAGAGTTTAAAAGGTTCCCTTCTTTGGAATACTATCCATGGTGTTCTAGGCGAGGGACGAAGGCTAGGAGGGTAAATGGGAGCGGTTGGGGGGTTTTACGAGGGAAAGTGCGAAGAAAAGAATGGAACATTCTGAGGATGGGCGTGATGGGCAAGGGTGGTAAACAGAGGAGCGTACACAGTGCAGACAGATGAACGTGCACTTTAGCCAGGGAAGTGGTAGTCGGAAAAAATTTTTTTCGACAAAATATTCCGTCGATAGTAAATGAAATTTTCGGAAATCACCTCTTAAAACCGTAGTCATCGAAATGCATTTTATTAGGCGTTCTTGACGAGCGAAAGCGACAGTAGCGGAACACCTTATGGGCACGTGTTGTCTGTCCATCCGTCTGTCGCGACTATCGTATCATGAACCGCTTGACGGGTTTTAATTAAATTAAATATGAGTGATTCTTATTAAAACTCATCGCTTAATTATTATTTTGAACTGCATCCGTCAGTTAGAATTTACACTTTACATACTAATCACTTAAATAAACTTAAACTCGAACCTCGATAAATGGCATCCATCAAGCAACAACAAAGTACCATATTTATCACTCCCTAGCTTTCATGCGATCTGTAAGGTTTATTAAAACAGTAAAAGTTATACGAATAGAGGACAGCATATATCACAAAACATACCGCGAGACCACACAATTACGACTTATACTTTCTGAGATAAAAATTCGATAACCGACCAATAAGAACAATATCGGACGGGCGTTTTGTGTCAGTGAAGTGAATACTTACAAAAAATGAGATGGCTGTTAATTTATTCCAATGTAAAGCGCCTTCATGATCATAAAAATTGTCGGTCTTTTTGTTTGGTTTTTTTGATCAGTCCTTCACGTGTCTCTGCGGTTTAATTGCTTTTGAGCTGCATGTAATGGTATTATCATTCACTCTTACTTTTAAGCGAAAGAAAACTATATTAGCAAAAAATACGTAACACCATATTATATAGATGAAATAGATTTTTTAAAACAATGCCAATTAAAGGATACTTTTATTTACAAAACAATACTGTAATATATGCCCGGCTAGCTCAGTCGGTAGAGCATGAGACTCTTAATCTCAGGGTCGTGGGTTCGAGCCCCACGTTGGGCGGAATGTTTTTCTCAATAGCGTTACAATTTTATCTTGATGGTAATGCCATAAATAAAAGTAATTGCGGAAGCAGTGTTCTCTCAACTGTTTAAATAAAAATATTACCGAGATGCGGGGTTGCTGGCGTCGTATTTTTTAGTTTTCCGAGGCAAAATGGCAGCCTCATTGCTCTCGGGGCTGTCTTATGACACGAATATTTTTTTAGTATGCTCCATTACACGCAGTCATACACACGCGCAAGCACACACTCACGCAGGCACACACACAAGCGAGCACGCACATATTTTCCTTTGAACCTTAAAACATCTACATATACATGATACCCTGCAAGTCACCTTTTTGGTGGATGGCAGGCAGTGGCAGTTGGCATGATATTTTGACGATAATTTAACTGACGACAAATCAAGTTTTCACGGATGGTAAGGCCTGACAGCCCATTTTACAGATTGATTGACATGCTTTTTCTCATTCCCTAAACTGAGAAGGGAAAAAACAAAACATTTTAAAGCATTGATAATTTCTGAAAAGGTCTCGAGATCCTGCGGTCTTATTTAAATTCTGAGCGTTGAAATTTCCCGCCAAGGACGCAGAAAACATTTCCCGCAGTTTTTTTATTGATCGATCATATTTAACGCCACTAAAACAAATCTCGTTGACGCTTGCGCTCGTGGCCATCTTGAAAAAATTCCTCTTTCCCGGAAACAATGGACAAGATGGTCATTGCGAAACGGACGTGTTCTTTATTTTAGAGGCAACCTACCCGCGGCGACCTCTCGTAACGAAGGACGACGGACCGTTGCGAAGGATTGTTTGTTTCCCAACGAACATTTCCCGATCCTTCCTCATACCCCATTGTCGTTTTTTTCTATAATTTCTCCCTCTCGCTCCTTGGCCGATTGGGCGGAAAATTTCCTAAACTTATTAATCTCCAGAGTCCGTCACGATGGCGCTGTAGTGGAAGAGATTGCTCACCCTCTCGTGGGGAAACTTCCGGATAAACGGACGACGTGGCTCAAGCGGAGTGCCGTACGAGCAGCGCGCGTGACGCAACAGTATCGTTGCGAGAGAGGAGGGGGGAACCCAAACAGCGTTACGCAATCGGATGCGTCACACGGCAGTGAAAAATGCCACCTTAAATAGAGACGTTTGTTTGGATGACGTGAATTGATTAACATTCGAATGAGGTGCCATTGTTAATATCGCTGCTGTCGATATTCTATTCATTCACGTGAGAGCAGCTCTCGCGTAATTAATGCAACCTAGATCGCGCATGAAAATAGGATGTTTACGATTCTCCGCATATTAGGGCTTATTATTTAAAACAAGCCAGGAAAGTGTGCAGTGTATCACAAATGGGCGCGTTTCGTGCGATGGACTATTTGAAACTAAACGATATAATTTGAACGAACGCCTTCCATAAAACAGCTGAGCACCACTCCCCGATTATATCTCTTTGTCTACTAAAAATTTCTCCCCCTTGAGTTGGTGTATTAAAAATAGGAACAGGTTCACTATTGTGCACTTCAAACTTCTAAACTTTTCGATATTCTTTTGTTTTGCATGTAAGCGTAGCAACGTACGAAAACTGTTGACAAAACAGTCGAAAGTGAACGGTAGCTAAATAAGGAAAATTGAGCGTACCCAATCCCAACCACTTTACCCAACCCGGTAGCTAAATAAGGAAAATGGAATGAACCAAACTCCCAACCATTTTACCCAAATGGAACGAACCCTACTCCAACCACTTTACCCTACCCGGTAGCTGAATAAGGGGAATGGAACGAACCCAACTCCCAACCATTTTACCCAACACGGGGGAGGAAAATTGAACGAATCCAACTCCCAACCTTTTAACCCAACCCGGTGACATCTTGCGGAAGAACATTGAACCAATATCCTCGAAGCTTTGGGGGGCACGATAGTGAATCTAAACCAATAAATATATTTCCACCGTTTAAGGGCGCTAAATTTTGAGATTGAGTAAACTTTAAACTCATATTATATCCAGTCTATTAATGCTACAAATTTGATGCTTTGGCAATAGGGTGTGGTGGTGATTAATTAAATGTTACGTATATTGGAATCTACTGTTTAAGTATTTCCAAGCAAAGTTTTATAAAATAGTTACAACAATTTGAAGTTTGAGACAGAAAATGAACTCCGGCGATGTTGTATTATGATATAATACATAATTAATTGGTTTTTATTCGAAGAATTAACAGGCATTGTAGATTTGTTCTTAATAAATGTGTATCTGAACAAAAAAGTTCATTTTCTTTGAAAACGAACGTTCCGTACTCGCCAGAGGCGATCGGACATTCTTCATTATTTTGCATTACGGCAAAGGAGCATCTAAATCTGGAAGTGGTCCGGGCCACTCTGAACCTTTTTAAGGGCCTGACTTAAGCTGAAAACGGGATCGCGTGACACTGCCCTAGGAATTCACTTCACCAAATTCCGTACATAAGACCCTCGTCAAACCGAAAAGTTCTGCCATTACGCAAGTGAACACGGTGAGGGATAAAAAGTAGGACAACCCGGCCAAGTGCCAACGGCATGCATTTGCAGGAATACCAACGCGAAACGCTAAAAAATAATTCTTTCTCTAAAAATAACAATGTTTTTCTTTAGGACTTGCAGTCAATTTACCAAAGCGGTTTGGAGAGAGCCTCGTGCGCGGATTTGCGCCCGGCCGCTGCGTCTCTGTTTTCTGTTCGACAAATTTCAAGCGGGGCGAGGCTGTCATAACCATGACTCCAGGAATGAGAATGGATTTTCAGAAATGCGACACATGCATTTGAGAACACTGTGTGGAAAGTAGTTCATCACTAATGAAAAAGAAGGAATTTTATTACTAAGCAATTATCAATAAAAATGTTCGCCCAACGTGGGGCTCGAACCCGCGACCCTGAGATTAAGAGTTTCATGCTCTACCGACTGGAGCTAGCCGGACTCGTTGAGATCATTTGGCTTGGTAAACCATGAAATGATCTGGGATCCATAATTACTATTTGATTTATAATGAAAAAACCTAAAGAAAACAGGAAAATTGGTTTTGATAAAGTCGTTTCAAATAAAGCGCAAATTCGTTATTTCCGAAAAAATAGTAAAACAAATCTTCGTAATGATATCATCTAAGGTGCGAAACGTAGCCTGAAAGAATTGAAAATTTTATCGAATACTCATTCTGTCAGGAAAATGAAAAAGCAATACTAAGGCGAATAGTTAATATGGTCTAAACCAAAACAATCCAACCCAGTTAAAATACAACATAATGATAATATAAATTTAACATAATCGGAAATGTTGATTTTTTCGCTATGAACTAATAAAATAATCGTCCAATGTGGCACTCGAACCCACGACCCTGAGATTAAGATACAAAGATTCTCATGCTCTACCGACTGAGCTATCTGGCCTTGTTTCGTCTCATCGGTTTTCAAATTAGAAATAATGCTTTCAAGGTGGCAGAGAAAAACATGCTGTGATTCATGCTATGAAAAGAATGGGGTAGGTATTTGCCTTCTGGATGTTCGAATGACTGATAGTGATTCACAACTCAACTGAGAAACTCCACTTAATTATTTAAAAAATTAATCAACTATCAATTACATCGTACAGATACACGATTTGATGTCAGGCATATAGAGTTAACCCGGGCCAGAGACGGCGAACCTATGTATGGTACATGAATAATTTCCTTGGCGAACCAAATGTGCAACATGTGAAAACATTTGTCGCTTTTTTCAAAGTTCTAACACGAAAAATGCAATTAACTGCTAACAGCCCTTCGTATAATTTATCATTACCTATTGACAGACTGACAGTGAGGTTGCTGCATTGAAAAATCTTAAAAATATCACGCTGAATTAATAAAAACGTTTCATATATGCTACGCGGGGTTCGCCATGTCTATATCGCACAATATATCGAAAGATTTCATGAACTTTAAGTCGGCACTGAAAAATCATTTGTTTTCGAATTCAATTTTAGGGTTAAACAACGGTTTATTTGCCGCTGAGGATGCCTGCACAGTAGCTGAAATGGACATCGGAATCACTCGCCCAGTTAATGGCTTAAAGGAGGATCTATTTTGATGCAAGTTATGAGGTAAGCTTGAGAGTAGAAAGTTTTTCTTTTTTGAATTTTAAATGAATCCTGGAAACATTCTCTTTTATAGGGCATATAAAATTTGAGGTTTAAATTGAAAGTCTATTGTATCGATGGACGCGAACGCAATAGAAGCACTGACTAACATGAGTTTCGTTAATCGAAGTAATACTTATTCGATATAATTCCGTCATTATGGTAATTTAAAATCGTCCCGTTAAAAATTAATAACAATTTTGCATTTAATCGATTCATAAAATCAACCTTAACTGAACATAGTTTGTGATCTTTTATTCAACTCCTTCAGTCGCTGTGTCTATTTTTATAGATATATATAGGTGCCATCCACCAAAAAGGTGACTTGCAGGGTATCATGTAGATGTATTCAATTGCATTATTTCAATAACTTTTGATCATTGATGAATGGTGGAGGGTTGGGGGCTTAGGGCTAATGTTATTTGGGGGCCCTCAACATAAATACACATCATATATTAATTATATAAACGAGAAATATTTTGTCATGGAGAGTAGGTACTTTACATAAGAAATTTAAATGCTATTGCAAAAAAAAACATTTATCCAGCCAATAAAAGTTTAATGACTGAAAGGGTTAATCGTAAATTGTAATGTAGAGGATTGACGTGATATAACTTGTAATTTTTCTACGAATCAAGACCTAGCAAGTATACATCTTTATCTTCGATCGAACTGTCAAGATGATATATGTATGTCGGTGTGTGTGTGTGTATTCTGTTGTCTAGCGAGGTGTTGGATTAAGTGTAAACGCTCCTTTGATGGAATTGGTAGAGAAGATAGAGACGGTCGAGTTAGGAATCCACCGTCAAAGCGGTGTCCAATGGTCAGGATGCGGATATGAATCGCTCCAATGCCAATGGAGAGAAAGGGCGATCCAAGCCCCGATTCCCGCGTCAGAAAAATTAAAACGTGACGGATCAAGAAATAAATTTCAGGCGCCCGCCGTCTTCGAAATCGAATTTCGCTGATTCGGTTCCACTTCTTTCTCTCTCTGTGAACGAAATTTTATTTAGGTCGTGTTTACCCGAGGAATAGTTTTATATCGTTGCCCTTTTCGTGCCAAAAGTTAAGCGAAAAGAAAGGTGGCCGCTCACGAAATATTACTGTGTGTCACGACAGAAACACTGTTGCGTAATTGCTAACGGGAAGAATGTTTTTTTTTAATCGCCTAAACCTTTGGGGGATCGGTAAAGTTTTGCAAAATTTGTGACCCTTGTGCGTGCCGCATTTATGTTGTCCGTAGGAGCGAGGACAATAATTGATACTTACGATATGAGAAATCCTGAATAAAATGTAGAATGGTTGCAATATGGAATGCAATTAAAAATGAAAAACATCAAGTTTATGTAATTTTCTTCGATCCGTGTGCCATGTAACAATCTCTTCGGGCTACAACTTTGGCAATCGCGCCAAAGGTCGCCGAAACTGGTCTTACAACTAAGCGATTCTAAGATCTATGTGCCATTAATGTTGAGCGATGGCACTCGAAAAATCGCTCGAACCTCAGATTGCGTTGATGGCCGATCGACGAATTCGTTTCTTCCCGTGGAATCAAGGCCGGCCTTAGTTCCGGGCGAGCTGGGCAGCCCGGGGCACCAAAGTCTCGGGGGCGCCTTCTCCACCAACTATCTATACATGTAACTGAACAAATTTTTGGTACCATTTATATCGCGGAACAGACTGGTGTCTTAATGGCATTCCTTTTTTTCTTCAATTATGACTAATACTTATGAAGCATTAAATCGGTTAACGTGCACTTGTCAAATATCTTAACAAAAATGTATGGAGTGGTTTCTCGTTCGGAGCGCCAAGATAATTTGTTCCCTTGTGCCGCTCCTGCGTGGAATGACAAAACTTTGTTTTTTAAAAATATTTTCTCGATGGATGTATTTGTCGTTACACCCTGAGATGGTTTTCAAGGCCTCTTACGATAAGTTGAAACGCAGAAACAGAACCAGTCACAGATGCATACCAGCGGCTACAGCATCATTTGGCAGACCCACAATCCACTAAATTGTAATGTTACGAATCTACGTAAATAACGACACAAATTACTTAAATGAAGATTAAAAAACGCGCGTTAGGACTTCTCAGGTCATTTAACCCGGGAGTGGTCGCGTGGGGTATTTAAATACCCCAAGCTTATAATTAGTTCTGGCATTTCATACTAGATCGCAGTAGCTTGCTGTGCTTTTCTATACCTTTCAAGGACATCCTACGGTCACATCCTAACCATTTGGCAACATTGCGAGAGTATCAGTTAAACTGTGACAAAGGTTGAAAGTAGACTGGGGCATACAAATACCCCACGCGACTACTATTTAGCTCTCAAGAAAGGTTACTCAAATGAAACCGAAGTTCCTTTAATGCATAGTACATTATTTTTGCATTTCTAAAGATAGTATTTTTTGCCTTTTACCCGGTTTTCATGTTCTTATTACGTTTTAATAAAAAATTATCATAAACTATTTTGATATGATCCCTTATTCCTTCATGCTGCAATTATCAAATTCCTATAAATACAAATAAAGATTTTAATACCAATGTGTCATTTTTTGGTTCAGAGATAATGTAGGAGTCATCTCAGCATATAACTTCAGCAAAATATTAACTACAAATTTTACTATAAAAATGTTTTTTGGGGTAATGAAATACCCCAAGCGATCATAGGCGGAACAGAAAACAGCGTGACTACTGAAGGGTTAACCGAAACTGTCACCAGATGAAAAAATGACGCCCAACGTGGGGCTCGAACCCACGACCCTGAGATTAAGAGTCTCATGCTCTACCGACTGAGCTAGCCGGGCTTGTCGGTGTTGCCTTGGCTAGCCGGTAAAGAAATTTCTTTTGTTGGAAAAACAAAAGGCGGTAGGTAGCATTATGAGCCAGTCACACCATACACATCTACATAAATTTGTAAATAAAAGGGTCGCAAACGCAGCCCCATGGTGACTGGCAAAAACTCGATTGGTCCGATTTTATTTATTCCTTGGAGAACATCTTCCCATTCCGCCCTTTCAATTTTGCTGAGACTGCGAGTTTTTTGCAACTTGAACACGTCGTTTTGCAGAGACGAAAGGAGAAAAAGAAGTTTTGAGAGGACGAGAGAGAGAGAGAAATGGAATAAAGATAGGGTGAGTTAAGGAGATGGAGGAAGTGAGAGGGAGATGGTGAGAGAATGAGGGAAAAGAGGAAGAGATGAGATCAGAAGAAGAAAGAGAGGGAGGAAGAGGATTAGTGAGAAAGAGGATGATAGGAGAGATAAAAAGATTGGGAGAAGGAGGGATGAAGGTGACAGACAGACAAACTTCCTCTTTCCGGTGAAACAGATACATTGGTCTCAAAATCAAATGGCGTGGGGGGGGGGGGGTCAAATGGATAACGTCGAAATTGGTGGCGGCCCACAGGTCATAATAAAGATCCCAAGAATTTCGTTGAAACATGAAAGCGCACATCTCAAGATAGTATCTATGTATTTTAATTAAAAACATCATCATACAGCTCTTAATTATTACACGTCGATATGTTTCATGTCTCTTTGTTTGTCCATTATTCTCTATGCTTTCTCCTTCGCTTTCTCAAAGTAGAAACAAAGTATCTAATGACAGGTCCATATCTATTTGAACTGGCGGGCCACATGCGGCTCGTGGGCCAGGTGCTCGAGTCCCCTGATTGCAGTCAATTCTTACGTTTAAGAGCAGGAGAGAGAAGCAAGAGAATGAGGAAAATAAAGTCAGAGAGAAAGGAGGAGAGCGTGACCGATGGAGAACAAATTGAACGGGGAAAGGGGGAAAGGAAGTGGCGGGGTAGTTTACGGATGGAGAAAAGACGCCGTTTTTCTTTTACCGTTGTTTTAGTCAACGCCGGAAGAAGAAGGAAGAAATCCCCTTCCCCCTCCTCTCACCCTTCCTCTCTCGCTCGCCCTTCGCACGCTTCTTCCTTTTTCCGACACGTGCGTGCTAAACAGTCCATTGAATTTGATTGCCCGTGACGAATTAAAAGGGAAAAGAAAAGGAAAGAATTATGCATATTTTTGGAGATAGCGTCTACATGATGGAGATATGATCCGTTTTCTCTTTTACGCCTTTATTTTTTATATTTAAGAGCCCATATTTTTTCGTAAGTGCGTTTGTATGAATGCACGTGTTTAAACGGTGAAATCTCATCGCAACTTACTTCGCAATGGTGTAATTTTCGGATTTTCTCTTTTACGTATTTATATTTTATTGAAGAGCCCATGTTTCGTTCTGAGTACGTTTGTGCATAGGTGTGTATGTACATGTGAATGGGTGTGTTCATACACTAAAATCTCAGCGCGATGTATTCCGCAGAAACGTACATTTCGGATCCACGTACGTTAACGTAATTCTATGTAAAGTACTTTTCAGTATTACGTACGAATTTTCGAAGTCACTAAAGAATATTTTTTCACCATAACGTATTTTTCATAAGCAAATGACTGGAAAGAGGCAGTTCACGCTTATTTCTGGGGCATATTATCCTAGAACCGAATCATCAAAACGGTGATGAAAATCGGGATTTCTCATTTGGTTGACTTCACTTTCTTCCGAATTTCCTAAAGCTTTCGTCCAAAGAGCCCTCATAACATTACATTACGGATGAATACATTTCCGTCGCGATTCAAAGAGACAGAGAGACAGAAAGCTTTCCGTCTCTTAGAATCCTGACGGAAAGCGGAAAAAGCAATATGCTCATATTATTGAATCCTGTCTCTAACCTTGAATGGATCCATAATACCTACCCCTCCTTGGTTCTTCTCCCCGGTAAGAAAAACCATCAAACTGCATGAATGGAATCCTATCTTGTCTTTTGTACAATAGCTCCCTTGATTTTTCCATCTAAAAAATGGTACGAAGAGCCACGATTAACACTGTCATAAAATCTACATTTCAGGAAATCATCCCAGTTATTGTACTATCACAATCTCACGTAAATATTCGTGTCGAGTAAATGCTGACACCCGCTGAGATTCCCCGAGCAAAAATGCAGGCTTTAAGGAAATTTTTTTCTCAGATTTACAGCATATTCCCTCACTTTTCCTCTCTAATTACTTATTTCCCAAGAAACACATTAAAGGTCTTTCCTGATAAAATTTTGGGAAAACGCTGGTATATTCTCTTGAGAAGGTTTTAGAAATTATCTGTCGTCGATGCTGCACTGTCTCTTTCCTGCCGTTTGCTCCAGTGACGGGACACGATTAAATTGTAATTATTTGCGGAAAAGTCAACACAGCAGCTTAAAGTGAACCCTTGCTTATTCCCGTTAGGTTAAATAAAAAGGTTTCACAAACGAAAGCAGTTATTATTTATTAAGATTATTAGATATTTTACGGAAACTTACAAGCAGCCGAAATGAGAGAATTTATAATTTCGTCAACAACAGTGTCCACAATACTAAAAGATAGGGAGAAGATCGAGAAATTTTATGGTTGTTCCATTGTATGCCCAGATGAGAAGTGTCTACCTTTAGTAGATCATCATGGGATTGAGGATTCTGTTTGCAAGGGGCTGATCCAGAAGCTTATCAGTGGGTGATCGCTCTTTCTCCCTCTTAAATTCGGCACTGTTGACCAGACTTTATTCTGAAAATCTCTACTCTTGTCGGACAATTTCTTTCTCTTGCCCTATGAAGCTAATCTGCAGCGCAGAATTAAGGAATTTTGTGCTGAATGGGTTTAAGAGGGGCGATCACCCAATCGCTCTAACTTAGGATCCCCCCTGCCGTCAATACACGGTTTTTACTTTCTCCGTATACGAAGTATAGAGAAAGTATTATTTTCATGAAAAAAATCGAATTCGATATTTCAACGGAAATACATTTTTTAAGGTCCCCTGAAAACGTTTTGACTATTTTCTCGTTGATGGCTGTGGGTGGGTGGGTGTGTGACCGGAATTTTGTGGATGCTCTTACTCAAAAACTAAAAATCCAATCAGCATAAATTTAATATTTAGCATTTATATTAGAAATTTAAGAACCGATTAGATTTTAGCTAAAATCGGTCGACCGGAAGTGGATGTTTAATATTATATTTTTCCGTTTTTGTCAAATATCTCCTGTAGTTCTTCATTGACGTAATCGTATTTAATAACCTAAGTTATAGATAATTTTATTTTTTACAACTTTTTTATTTAATAAAATTTTGTACAGCCAATTGTTTAGGAGATATTTATGTTCAATATTGACAGTGATTCCAGCGCCGCCTATTCGTAAATGACTAGCTAGAGGGTGAGTCACTAAGTAAGTCACAAACTATTGCGCAAAAATAAGTAAGCAGGAAAATTTCCCAAAGGAAGTCTTTATTTTTCGACGTAATCTCTAAGTATATTTAGACTCTTGTCCCATCGCTTTACAATCTTCTGGAATCCCTCAGCGTAGAAAGATATCGGTTGGTGTCATAACCACTGGCGTACGCTGTTTAACCTCGGAATCGTCAAAGAAACGTTTGCTTCCCTGGTGTTATTTGAGTGGCCCAAACAAATGAAAGTCGCTGGAGCCAAGGTCGGGGCTGTAGGGCGGATGCTGAAGTTGTTCCCATCCCAAATTGACATCTTGAGTCTCTCTTGCTGTATGCGATCTTGCGTTGTCGTGCAACATCAGCATGCCGCGTGTCAACAGTCCAGACCTTTTTCGGTGAATTGCGTCTCGAAGGTCATGCAGCAATGTGCAGTAGGATGCAACATTCACTGCATCGTCACGACTTTGGTAATGCTCAAGAATGACGCCGTGACAGTCCTAGAAGATCGTCATCATTAACTTGCCTGCTGACGGTACTGCCTTAAACATTTTTGGTGTAGGTGAGCCAATGCTTCCACTGCATTGATGCTTGTTTTGACTCCGGTATGGAGTGGTGAATCAGGACTTATCTCCCATCACAATTCTTTGCAACATAGCCTCTCCATGGTACCAAATGAGGTTTTCCAAAGCAAATCCCATGCAGAGTGTTTTGTTTTCCGGTTTAATTTCCCTGGGAGTCCATCGTGTGAGAACTTTTCGAAAACTAAGGTGATCATGCAATATGATGTGGGCTAATCCATGGGAAAATCTCATTCATGCGCTGTTTCATCAATAGACATCCATCTATTGGACCTGATATTGGACCACAACTTCGTCTGTCTCAATTTGAAAGGGACATCCCGACCTGGGGTTGCCCTGCAATGTGGAACGCCCTTGTGCAAATTTCTCCACCCAGTTACGGACAGCCTTACGCGATGAACAGTTATAGCCATACATAGGAAACATTTCTTTGCGAATATTCTTGTCCGAATGCCCTTTGGCCAACAGAAAACGCAAAACTCAACACTATACTCCTGCAGCATAAAAGGCATGTTTACACTTCCAATACTGACTCAACTGATGGGCACGCACGAAACGAGTCGTATTCCAGCTGCACGAGTGTTGCTATCTAGTGCTAAGAGCCCATACTCCTACAATGAATAAATCCGAAGTTGCTTTCGTTTGTGATTTACTTACTGACTCACCTCGTACATGTGGAGAAAGTCATATGTTGGCCACATCAGATTTCTTACAGTTATATTTACATTAATATCCTACAAGTCGCCAGAAGAATTTGGTAAGGGTGTTACTGCACCAACATTAACTCTAACTAATTGGACTTTCTTATCCCGTCTGGGAAAAATTGTCTGTAGTATTTATCGGTTCTAGCGACTATTTCGGCGTCCCTTCTACTGCTTTCTCATCTACCCAGTTGTTCTTTTATTTTTTATATCCATTCCTCTCTGCATGTAGTTGTTATTTTCAGTAGAGCGTCCCTTCAGCATAAGGTGGATAAAACATGTTACGCAGACGTACGTTTTATCGAGGCTTCACGGTACGCTGTTATTAAGCAAGTGTCTTGGGTTCGGGAATAACACCCTCGTTATAGCTTGGCGCGTTTACATGAAAAGTGCTGTGGAAGATTGCCTTAATTAAAAATAAATTACTCGCATGACACGCCTGGTGGACTAGTTTCCTTGGCATCAGAATTTCGCATTGTTAAAATTTTGAAAAAAATCCGTTTATTCTGGAATCAAATAAATTTTTAAGTCAATTCAGTACAGACTCAGTTTCTCACTTCGAGAAAAGTATACTTCGTTATTTTCCAGGGGGACTGAAAAGTTTATTTTATTTTTTATCGCGGATTTATCTTGTTTTTTTTTTAAAAAAAGCTCCCGGTACTGCGTACTGCAATGGAGAGGAGTAAAAATTGCTAATTTATGGCGTTTTTCAGAAGCCCTGCGCGTAGAATGAATTGAAATAGCTACGTTATTTACCTAACATATCTAAATTTTGACGAAATTTGAAGCCGCCCTCAGAACAATTCGCCACACAGTAGGTTACAGAAGGAATTTCGTGTAGACTGCTAGGATGCAGTTAAATTTCTTCCGTTCCTCTTTAAGCTCACATAGCTGAAGTTGCTTTGATCAAAAACATATTTTCCAGGATATTAGCTCGTTAGGATTTACGCTGACCTCAGTGATTTCGTGTGAGTGTGGGGGGAGGGTGGGGGGGGAAGAGTATGGAGAGGTAGGATAGAGGGAGAAGGAGGGATTAAATCAAGATGGCGTCAGGGGTCGTGGCCTCGTAGAAGCAACAGTTTGCCTTTTATATCACGCGGGATTAAAGGGAGAGAGAGAAAAAAAAAGAAAAAAGAGCATCGCCCACCGACGAGGCTGTGATTTTTTTCATTCGCTGGCGTTTCACTCATCCGCCTCCAAATATATTTTTTAAGCTTTTCGACCGAAAAGCTTTTACATATTTTCCCCAATTTTCCCTCGCTTTTCACCTATATCTCCAATATGGCTACTCACATGGCGTCATCATCATCTGCGATTGTACGCTAGACTAGGTTATTCATGTCTTCCTGTCCTCTACTGCATTCATTTCATGACAACTCTTTTCATCTTGTCAAATATACCGATTCTTTTATTTCCCTTTCTATTTTGCTTTCTAGTGTTCCTTCAATCACATCTTTCAGATTACAGGTTCTTCTGGATCAGGGGCGGGAAATTACGGCCCGCGAGCTAGATGAGGCGCGCGAGAGCATTTCATGCGGCCCGCGAAGCTATCATGAAAACTAACCGAGAAATCTAATACAGAATATCTTCATTCTAAGCACCGTAACTAGCTGTTTTAGCACCCGGGGCAGGCTACCAAATATGCGCCCCTTCATAAAAAATTCTCTAATACGTATATTTTTTACTATATGGATTTTGGGTGAACAATTAATAAATATAAATAAAATATAAATAACGTAATTTCTCACTATAAATGTACATAATTTAAATATATAATTATAAATATAATTACATACATACATAATTAAATATACAATTAAAATACAGAAAGTATAAATATTTTAATATTAATTAATATTACGTGATTTTAATACAGGCAACTCATCAATAACGTAATCGAAATTTATAGTTTCTGCTATGCGTAATATCTGGAACAAGTATAGTATCGCCCCTGTCCTTGTGCCATGCAACCTCGCACAACTTGCCATTCACAAATTTAGCGCCCCTTCTTTAGTTGCGCCGGGGGCATATGCCCCGCTTGCCCCGCCCTAGTTACGGCACTGTTCACACCCATAAACAAAAATCATGACCGAAAAACCTAGCAAAACCTTTTATAATGATATCATAACGCTATAAAAATGTTTATTAATAATTTTTCAGAAATAAGATCCTTCGTTGTCTCTCGAGTATTTTCCGATGTGAATTCTAATGCCTAATCATTCGACACCGGCGATGCCGGCCCGTCTAAGCATTCTCGACCATCTCGTAAAATGTTTGTCCACCCTTATATTAGACAAATTCTCTACCCAGTTCGCCAGCTTCTTTCTTATTAGTGGCATTATAATTTTTTTCTCTATTATGCTTCTGAATAGAAAGTGACGATTTTAAGTGAGAACCCTTAAATCTAATAAAACTTTGGCGTAGAAAAAACTGAAAGCACGAAAATTTGCAGTGATGTGCATTGTTTTACGGCAAGTGCAAGGCAAATTAAGAGAATCATATGTTTTCGCTTAAGAAGACGACTTTAATTTTTTAATTTTCCCTACCATTTCAAAATTCCGCGTTTTTCTGCACTTTCGCATTTTGAAGTTTTGAAAGTAATCCCTGTCGGTTTTCCCGCTCTAGGCGTGCGAATACTTCTTTGAAACGCAGCTGTACATATTTTTCTGCGAGGCTGTCGCTTACTAAACTTCAGCCGACATATAATTTGGAGAATTTGGAATAATTTTTCAACACTTTCATTAGCTAACGTTTTAAATGTATACGAGATGGTCAGAGCAGGTTAGGAAAGACGTACCAAGTATGCTTAAAATAAAAGAATTATCTAATATTTCATTAGACTAGGCCTAATGAACATACTTGTAGCGAGGATAACAACAATTTAATTTATAGTACAGGCAAGAATGGCTTCTTAGATGACCTCGCGCAATTAGATATCGCGTAAACGGGGCTTAATAATCCGGGCCGTCCCCCCCTGACTGCGTTCTAATTACATATATGACTAAGGTTCTCAACCTGTGTGTCGCGAAGAGGCGGAAGGAGTGTCGCCGTACATTGTAATAACGGCTTGTGAAAAATAAAGTAGATTTTGTTAAGCAGAGTTTTTGTCTTTCTCTTGCGTCATTTTTAACAACATTAAAAACGACGTTTAGGCTAAAATTCTTCATTACTATATACTACTTCGCCTTTTTTTTAGTTTGTTTGATTGTAGTTTGCGGTGTGTCGCACACGTGAGCATCGACTAGGATTGCCAAACGTCCTACTCTCAGTAGGACAGTTCTACTTAGAGATAAAATGTCCTCTGTCCTACTCTAATGTCAAGTAGGTTGCAAAACGTCCTACTTTGTGACACATCTCTGTTTGGAAGAAGATCTACCAGCGACATTGCCCCTAATTGATCACATGGCTTTAGCTCCTTTATCATTTTTTTGATTATATATTGCCAAAGTATCGACATTTACGCAATATCGCTATTACTATAAATTTAGATAATATTTTAGGTCTTAATATGGACAAATATTTTGAAGAACCTGTACAAATTAGAAAGAATTTCCATCTAATTGCTGCTGGTGACTATTGGAAAAAACGTGATAATCCTGGGGAAGAGTGGCGACACATATTAAAAAGTGGAAATTCCGAAAATCTATTCCAGATAATATCGTATATACATATTTAGTATACCAGCGTCATCTGCTTTTACAGAAAAAATATTTTTTGCAATGGGAATGAAATGGAGAGCAAAATGAAACCGCTGTACTGTTGATTTATTAAGAAGCGAATTGGTAATTCATATAAATAACGGAAGTTCTTGCTCTGAATTTTATGACAGGATTTTAGACAGCAAAACTTTATCGAGTGCTGAGAAAGGGCAAAAAAATATAAATTTAAAATAAAAAAACCTGAAGCTAATTAAAATTAAATGTGTTTTCTTACGTTATACATACATATGTTTGCCTTTTGTCACAAAACAACCTTTTTAAAGATTTATTATAGCTATGTTAATAGTATTAATAAAATATGTGAAACAGTTCTTTTTTGTTCAAGTTTGACTACCAACTGCCATCGATGATTTAATTTACATTTATTACAAAAATGTCTTACCTAAAAATATAAATTTTGGTCCAGGCAATTACAAATATTATTTAGTTTTAAGCTTCTAATGTCTACGAGTAGTCTGTGCATAAGAAATCTTCATTATTGGTGTGTTGATAGTGTTGTTCATTTTGTTTAAATTATTATGTATTAGTATTTGCTTATCCACTTACTGTTGCCAACTCTTCTTGAGACTAATTTATAACATCATGTTGTCATAATATAATTGAAATAATTTTTTTTCTGTCCTAAGAGAATCGGTGAAAACATGATTAAATTTAGGAATGTCCTACTTAATTTTCGATTGTCCTACTTAAAATTTGTAAATGTCCTACTTAAATGTCACAAAGAGTTGGCAACTCTGGCATCGACTTTCATATGTGCCGCGACGGGAAAAATATTGACAGCAACAGTTTTAAGGTATTTGCGAGTGATCACTATACATACACGTTTTTACTTATATGCGATTCCTGTTCTTAGGAGCGTTATTCAGTATACGCAACACTTAGCGGTGTTAACACGAATCATCCCGCGAATCGGCCTTGTGGAGTTGGGTATCAGTCCAAGACCTCTAGGTGGTCTTGATCAGTCGCGCTATTTGGGAATAGACTTAAATTTTCCCAGCGGAAATAATAAACTTCGCTCTTTTACGCATACGGACGTCAAAGCCCCATTGTTCTTGTGTTAGTTATAACGTACTTCAAATGGTAGTAAAACTGGCTTAAGTTTATTCCCGGGTATTTTGTATGGCCGATAGAGATTTGTAGCTGGAGTCGAACTCGGGTTGTGTAGAAGAAATGTGTCACCTTAATATAGGTCTTAGATCTTCCTACGTCAACATAACAAATTTAACCTTTAAACGGGCAAGAGGGGCCATATTTGACCCCATTCAGTTGTTTTGCTTATTATTGTGAAAAGTTTTACTTTATGCAACTTCTCGATTTTTGTATGTGTTTATTTACTACTAAGTTCCTTCTATGTGAATGAAAATTATTATAATTTGTTTCATATAACAAGATAAATAATAAATGTAGGATTGGGGTCATTATTGATCCCACTACTAACTAACTATATGTAATGAGTATATGAATTTTAAATAGCTACAGTATACATGTATAATTGTGGAGGGTATATATATTATTGTAATTGTATTTTGTAGTTATTTTCATACCATTATATTAAAATTTGCCTAACTGTAAGGAAATAAATGAATTATCAAAATTAACAATAACCAAATATAATGATTAAAATTTTATGCAACTAATATTTCTTAATCATTTCATTATTAATAATTTTTAAAAAATAATCCATATTCCTTTAGTTAAGTTGCTAACTATTTAAATATATGGCGTCAAATCTGACCCCACTTGCCCGGTTACGGTTCAAATTAAGCTTGCCCGTTTAAAGGTTAAAGGATGTCGCATGAATAGTTGAGAACCCTCAACCTCTCGTACTCGAATATTTATGACATCATCGTCGCGTAAGGAAACAAAAAATATTATTAATGGAAGGAGGGGGGAATAATGTACATATTTTACCTTATTCTTATTTTTCAAGGCCCGTTAAACATCAATTTAAACAAGTTTATCAGTAGAATGGGTATGATGAAAATATAAGTAATCATTATTCCATTGTTTTCAATGGAAATATAATTTCGGTATACGCGTTTTCGCAAAAGGGGATAATTTGCATAAGTCGGACAATAGGAAGTAAAACATAAATCGCGTATAACTAAACTCGCGTGAATCGGTGGCTGCCAGTATTTCGAGATCATTTTTACGGGCGTGATCGCAAAATGATTTGTAAATCGTGAGGTAATATTACAGGCCTGCTCTTGACAAGGTTTAAAACTATAACAAAACTGTTAACTCTCGTTTTACTTCTGCTATATCCAAGTTTTTCCTCTGGGGTCATTTACGACGCCATGACATTTATGGTGTTATGAGACTAGTTTTCAAGAGAATTCAAAGAAATTCGCTTTTGTAGTCACTTTTGCATATTAGTGGAGCACTTCGGTAATGATGGAATCCAACAATTGAACACAAATTACACATTAAAAAAAAATGAAACTGATATTTGGCTAAGTTTTCTGAAAAAAATAGGAAGATAACTAAATTTAAATTTATATTACACAAGTAAATTTTCGCCTGTGCGTTTGAAAATGATATAAAGAATACGTTTTACTGAGATATACGTACTTCTTACAATAGGTTATATGGTAATTATGTATCGCATATGCGTTTAAAATTGCTGAGATATCTTAATGCAAACAAAGCATGATTTTCCGAACACGTTTCCACGACAGCCATATTATTCCTCTCAACAATCGTCATATTGTTCCTAGTTGCATGTTGTGCACAGCGGTTGCTAAGTGGTATGATCGGGACAAACCTAACGGAGATTTTTTTTTCAGGGGAAGACCCTCTCTCCAGGTCGAGCTGAAAAAAATCAATTCGCTTAATCTCATTACCCTTAGCTTCTTTCAGAGACACGGGGTGTTTTGCGTTGAGCGGCAGTAGTTGGAATGATCTTTAAAGAGTATGTATATATATATATACCATAATTAGATCCCGTATTTCGCTTTTTCAGACATTTCACTAAAATCTTTGCTGACGATTCCGAAATTGTTGTAAGTGATCCGAAAAACGTTGTCATAAAAAGGTGGGGAAACCACCATCTGCCATATTCGCTAGATACAGGCTCTTCCCCAGCGAATTTAATTGCCCGTCGTGAAAAACATATGATGCGACATGCCCCATTTGACTAACTTTGCACGATTCGACGTAATTGAGTTGGTTTCGCGTAATGAGCATTTCAAAACGGATTACTCAACGCACGTCAAATGGGGCTCACGTCATATGCATGGCGCCAGGGTTTCGGAGAGTTTTCGATCGGGATGGCGACGATGGAGGATTGGGAGAGGGAGGGGAAGTGGAAATTTTTAAATTTGCAGATTAATGCGGAGGAGGTGGAAGGAGAAAGTACCGATCGCGTAATTGTATCCCGGTCCTCCCCGCTGTTGATGGAGGCTCGCGAGGGCGGAATTGCGCCCGTCCGTTGCGTCTCTGTTTTCTGTTCCGGACGCGCGGTTCGATCAATTTCGCATGGGGCGTCAGATTGTTTTTGGCCTGTCATAACCTGCCCTGCGGAGATGAAAACGGGCTTGAGCGCGCTGGCGGCGTCTGCATATCCATGCATGGAACGTGCTTCATTATCTGTGGGTAAAATGAAAACATCGCCCAGCGTGGGGATCGAACACACGACCCTGAGATTAAGCCTTATGTTCTGATGACTGAACTAGTCAGACTTTTGTCATGGTAAAATGCGTTGGCGTAAAGTATTATTTTTAGGCATTATAGTCGTTAAGAGATTCATTCATACGCATGAATTATATTTTTTATAAAAACGGAAATGCCACAGGAAATGTTTCGAAGGAATTTAAAGTCATTGAGGGCGATAATTACACATTCTGCTCTAAACGCATTACTCTTTAAAAAAAAGATCGCCCAACGTGGGGCTCGAACCCACGACCCTGAGATTAAGAGTCTCATGCTCGACCGACTGAGCTAGCCGGGCTTGATTTTTTTATTAGCTTTTTGAATTTATTGGACACTTTTTAGAAATATAGTTTTCAATTAGTAATGTACGAAAAGTATTTTTAAAATTATGTCTCGAATTCAAGACCCCAGAGATACGATGTCTATTGACAATGTAATGTTCGTATACGAGATTTTAAAGCGGTTTCAAGGTATGAGATATGCAGCATTAGCAATTAATGTTAAATAAAAATGCGTCAAACGTGAGGCTCGAACCCATGGCCCTGAGATTAAGAGTCTCATGAATTAAGAGTCTAATGATCTAAGTCTCATAATCTAAGAGTCTCATGATCTACCGACTGAGCTGGCCGGGCTTAGCAATCAGCGTAGTATAATAAAGTTGAAAATGAATTGTCGCCCTCCCTTATGGCTGGGAAATGATTTGAACTTAAGAACACTTCTTATTAGAATCCAATGAAGGTAAAACACAAATAAGCACGGCTAATTTCCAGCTGAAATATGCACCTGACCCAAGCTTTTTTAAAAATAGCTATTTTAGCTTTATTAACAATTTGTTTGCGGGGCGTTAAAATGCGTGATCTTCTTTTAGCAGTTGGACGGTGAACTCCTTCGTTATATAATGCATACGTACATACCTGAGAGTCAATGGAAATTTTCCTGAGATTGCAAATCCTAGAATCGGGTTGAGGCATGTGCAGATGCGCGACTGCACCAGGCACTGCCCTGTATATATAAGCCGTTCGATTTACATTGCCCCTCAACACACTGTGGTCGCCTATTTACCTGTCTATGTGTGTGTGCGCGCGCGTGCGTTTCGTAAGAAGTCATCGCAAAAATCCGCTGTACCATACAGAAACTAACAGTTTTAAAGCTAAAGGCTTTTCATTTTCGTCCAATTAGGAGTGCTCTCTTGAAGTTAGCATGCTTGTACGCCCAAACATTCATTCCATCTCTCAAAAGATACTGGAACGACGCATTCTAGCGTACCTTCGTATTTGCATAACGGATGCCAGTTTCCCCACGCCTCACCACGTCGTACTATCTATAGAAATATAAAGTTAGGGTTGCATTAAAATAGAATTCAACCACTCCTTGCAATTACACTGTTTAATATTTATAAATTTTCAATTTTTCTTTTGGAAACGGAGATGTATAAAGAATTGCTTCGTTCGACTCTACGCTGGACTCTTTTTCAAAGAATAATTCTTTTCGTAATACCAAATAATCGGTTAAGTGTATTGTATCTGTTTATTGCAGCGCAGTTGTTTCCTGAAAATTATCTAAATCTTTATATAATCTCATATATTTAGATCTCGTATCTAGAATTTTTTAGACTATTTCATCTAGCTCCCGAAATTGCAAAACCGGGCTGAAAGCACATTTTTATTTTCTTCATATAGGGGAAAGTATTGTATTCATGAAAAAAATCGACTTCGAGATTTCAACGGAAATACACGTTTTGAAGTCCCCTGAACACGTTTTGACAATTTTCTCGATGATGTCTCTGTGTGATAGCTTTTTTTGTGAGTGCTCTAACTCAAAAACTATTAATCAGATCAACGCAAAATTTTATATTTAACACTTTTATAAAAGTCAAAAGAACTCATTAGTTTTTGGTAAAAATCGATCTACAGGAAGTGGGTGTTTACTCTAGCCACTTATCCGTTATTTTGAAATATTTGCTTTAATATTTGTAAAGATATACTGGAATAAAAGTCGTAGTCGTGGAATGCATTGTTTAAGAGATATCTTATATTTTTAGCTGCCACCACCACGCCACCTACCGACGACTATTGTTAACGATTGACGCTTATTTACGTATTAGTAACGCTCTTTTTTCTTTTCTTAATTGTTGGAGCTTTGTGGCTATATTCAATATTAAAAGGTTATGGTTTGAGTTTATTTCTGTTCTTTGTAAAGTCTAAAATTTTCTCGAAGTTTCTTAAAATATTTGTTATTATGTAACCTATTTGGAATTTTTAGAAATATTACAGATATGGAGAAAGTCACGTGGTGGGCGCATCAGATTTAAAAAAAAATATAATGAAAAAACGCGTCTCGAAAACATACAAAGAAGGGCGAGATAATAGGCGATTTTCTTTTAAGGCGTTCTTTACTAGCAAAGCGATAGAAGCGGAGAGCCTTACGGGCACGTTTTCTTCGTCCGTCTGCAAGTATAATCCCCGAAGCTGCGAGGCGGATGTTCATGAATTTTGGTATTTAGGACTTAAGGGCAAATAAAATAAGAAAATAATATAATTGGTTTACATAGCCTAATCAGGAGTGCCGCTTTAGTGGTTACAAAAAATAATTTTCAGTCGTATCTTGTGAAATATCACTTGTCAGTAGCCTTCGAATTTGCAGAACTAGTCAAGTATAATTTGTTTTGTCCAATACACGTCTATCGAAGGAGTAGCCGATCTCAAGATAATCAAACAAGAAAGTTGTGTCACTTTGAACTTACTAAACTTTCCTCGTGTTTATTATTTTTGTCAACGTAAACAATCTTCGTAGCAGCTGAAGTAAATAAGTTCTATACAAATACGTTTAATTTCCTTTGGTGTGTATAGAGAATTGAGTAAGTGAAAGGAAATGGATTATCTACGTTGAAGAAATGAAGTTAAATACGCTTATTTTCCTTACGTTTACTCCCAGATTTTCTAAGTGAAAAGAAATGGATAATTTACGACGAAGGAATGGACGTGATCGCAAAGATTACTACAGCTCATTTCGAGTGAGGTATGTTCAAATAATTTTCGATTGGAAGCAGCTCTCGAATTACCCGGCCAATTTCACCGATCTGATTTTCGATCTTCTTTTGTTGGTTTCTGCTTAGATTTTAAATGCCTATCGGGAGATTGTTGTTGATTTTATGTCGTTTATGTCGGAAGAACCAAAACACTTCAACCAACTTACCCAACCAGGTGAATTCGCGCAAAATGTTCTTCCATTTTGAAAGTTCCCAAAACAACAAAAGAAGACCGGATATCACATGGCCGGATAATTCGAGATCTTAGCCTTCGATTGTTTTATAAATTACTACCGATTTTAAAACAAACCGGTAAATCATAAATTCAGTATTTCCTTTACCGCTTCTGATAAATCGTTTTGCAGTGCTTAGACATTATACTAAGCCATTAATATTTATATTTTTTCACGTGATAGCATAAATCGTAATGAAAGCCTTTGGAAACTGTGCACTCCGGCTGGAGTACTCATTTCCTTTGTTATTTTCGGGCGTGGTCTTTTTGAGCGAATTATATTAACTTCTTAGGAAGTTTAATTAATGTATAGTTGAGCTCGGCGAAACAATCCTTAATAATCTTTATCCAATCCAGATAGAACCCATTAGGCTATAATTTCCCTCAAGATAGGAGTCACCGTAGAATGAAAAGCGGCAAAAATTATCGCCCAACGTGGGGCTCGAACCCACGACCCTGAGATTAAGAGTCTCATGCTCTACCGACTGAGCTAGCCGGGCTTGATGAGTTGCAAATGTATTTACAAATATTTCCAACTTTCTCCCTTACATTGGATCGAATAAAACAAAGAATTATCTGACTCATTTCATTACTTATATCTAAATCTAAAACAAAAACTTTCTTTATTGGCCATCTGAATTTATTGGGCACTTATTAGAAACATAGTTTTCAATTAGTAATGTGCGAATAGTATTTTTAAAATCCTGTGTCTCGAATTCAAGACCCCAGAGATACGATGTCTATTGACAATGTAATTTTATAGCGGTTTCAAGGTATCTAAGTAGGTATGATTTTGTTGTTTCTAATGAACCAAATGCCTATACCTCTTACAACGTTCATGTTTAGCAGTCATGGCGGGTCTCTTAAGACTCTCCTATCTAATACACAAAATAAAAAGAATGTATTGCTGAAAATTTACTGAAATGGTATTGGTCAACACCGTATAATATCACTGAATATGCCTTTAATAGATCTTTTATGATCTTCTACGAAAGATAGCAATTAAAAACAATCAACAGCCTCATTCTTTATTACAATTATTCCTAATGAAATTTAATTGGAATCACGATTACGCTCGTTTAATGTAATATTAGGGGCGACACTGAAACGCTGGTAATCTCATATTCTGCCGACTGATCTGTACGAGCTTGTTTGAATGTGGAGTGCAGTCACATAAAGTACACATTTTAGGCATTATAATCGTTTAATGAAAGCTTCAGAATCATGCATATTTATGCACATGTGCAACTTTAGGTATTGTATTGGAAATCCACTTCAGAAAACTATTTTAACGCCTCATACTTTGTATTTAAAAGTCAACATATGTTTATGGCAGTTCAGACGCTTAGGAAAATTAACTATGCGTCGAGCCCTTTTGTAGAAATTTCCATTTTAGTTAAAAGCGCTGCTACAATGAAGAGGAATAATAGAACGAAGGTTTCTCTAGCCTCACGCCTACATGAATTTCGGACAAAATACAGAAATCGGTATTATTTTAGTTCTTATGTGAATTGTTGGCGTTTCAGCCATTTAATTCCTTATTCCTAGAAAAATGGATTCAAACTATTCAAACTATTGGGCATTTTGACTTATATTAACTATTTGTATAAACATCCTAATTGTGAGACGTACGATATGCAGCCATCAAATTCTAACCCTCAAGTAGCTAGGGCGTATAGTTTGCGTCCATATTTTCTCTTAGGATGGTTATATTAATGGCAACGGTATGCCCAGTAAGTATTGTTTATGAACTGCGATTGGACATGGTAAAGAGAAGATGCGCGAAGATAGCTTGCTTAGGTGAGGGGGGAATATGGGAGGGGGGGGAGGGACGGCTTGGTAATGTTCGGAAACCACTGAATGGGATCGAATCCTTTCGTCCTAAAACAAGCTTCACCCTTCGACCATCGTTAAAATCGAAACAACTAGCTCACTACAGTCATCATCATCACGTGTTTCAGGACATTTTCTTGACGTCACAGGTGATTAATGTGTTCGGCCGTCTCTAGGGATATAGCGAGTATTCAAGTTTGGGAACCTCATCTCTTAGTAGATTGACGAAAAACATCTCCTGCGTTACTTAATCTCTCTCTCCCTCTCTATCTTCCTCTCTCGGGAGATGATCTAGATATCGCTTCTTTTCCCGATTTCTCGAATTTCGTCATTTTATCTCATAAGTAGGATTGTCTGCTACGCCACAGCCATAATAAAATCAATGCCTTGTATAAATGAAAATAAACAACACTATTGGCATAAATGAGTTTCAGTCTCAGCTAAAATAATAGTAAAAAATAAACAACAACACTATAGCTTCTATTTAATTTTAAACAAATTTAATTTCTATAACCTCACTCTTACCAAGTATGAAAGAACATTTAAATCACTCTGTCACAGCTTTGTTCCTCCTTTAGTTTGAAACCAGGGTTATTATTGTTTACACTGCGTGACTCACTCGAAGACGTCAAGTTTCGTCAAAATAAACGGTTTTCTTATGAGCCACTTTGCGCTTGGTCATAAAACTATTCCATTTTTTTATTGCATTACCGTTATAATTCATACTGAAAAGAACACTTTCTTACTATAACGGGAAAACCGCGTATTTGCCCCATCCTTTTTCTGAAATAATCTAAGAGGTTTTAATCTCTTAAATTTTAAAGAGTTAAGTTTTTATTTTTAACATTAATTTCACCGAAGTCTCCACTTTTACTTATTTAATCCAAGAGGTTGATTAGCCATAAATTCCATCCCATGCTCCACCCTTTTCTTAGTGTAAAAATATTGCATGAAAAATGGGGCAATTGCGCGAGTAAATACAGTATAAAATGCGTGCTATTCCAAAGATGTAGCAGAAAAGTCAAATATAATCCACGCTTGGGAATCATTACAGGGAAAGCGCTACACGGCATCATGTGTGTGCTTTATTTGTTTGTAATGTTTTAAATTCCAAGGAATAAGTTTACCTCAGGTGCGTTCGCTCTGTATTCGTCGACAGATGGAATGGCTGACGTAATTGTTTATTCTCGAGTCGGGGGTTATTCGAAACACTTGTCGTCATTGTTGGAATATCCCTCTACAAAGCTCGGTCGCATGTCGTGTGGTGTGCACAACACAACATAAACCACCTCACGATGAACCGCATAAGGGAGTCGCAGCGTGCGAGATGCGACGAACGAAGCACTAAATCCCCAGACGCGGGCTGCCCCAGATAACAGATATACATACATGGCAAAAAATATATATAGGCTCTTCATGACGCGACGCGGAACGATATTACTTTGATGGAATGCTATGCCCTCCGCTGGTGCGTCGCTAAGGCGAGCGCTATGCTATGTTCATCTCGAGGGAATACGGCCGACTTCTTGGGTCATTTCGCGTAAGAACCCGATTGAAGCAAAGGGCTTCTCTCTCTTTTTTCTCTTTCTCTCCCTCTCCCTTCCTCCCTCGATCTCCCTTCCTCCCTCGATCTCCCTTCCTCCCTCGATCTCCCTTCCTCCCTCGATCTCCCTTCCTCCCTCGATCTTCCTTCCTCCCTCGATCTCCCTTCCTCCCTCGATCTCCCTTCCTCCCTCGATCTCCCTTCCTCCCTCGATCTCCCATCCTACCTCGATCTCCCTCCCTCTGCCTCCATCTCCTTCCCCCCTGCCCTTCCCCCCTCACCCCCCTCTCCCTCCCCCTATCCTACCCCTACCCCTCTCTCTCCCCCTCTCCCTCCCCCTCTCCCTCCCCCCCTCTCCCTCCTTCCTCTCCCTCCCCCTCTCCCTCCCCCCTCTCCCTCCTTCCTCTCCCTCCCCCCTCTCCCTCCCCCCTCTCCCTCCCCCCTCTCCCTCCCCCCCTCTCCCTCCCCCTCTCCTCCCTCCCCTCCCCCTGTCTTACGCAACGCTAAAATTAAATACGTACACGATTCAACCAACTCTACACGAACACAGTCTTCGATATGGAAAAAATGACGGAACATAGGTGTTGGTAAAAATAAAGATATGCTACTTCCACCAAACCTGCCACTTGACGAGCTTAACGCTCATTTCACTAAACATCCCACGACCATCGACGTAGGCCAAAAATCTGAAACTATTGAACATATCCGTAGCCTCAAACCCAACCACACCTCTAATACAATCTTTGAATTTACACCACTCACACAACCTCAGGTAGCTAAATCACTTCGTGCAATTAAGTCAACTGCAATAGGAGATGACGGTGTATCTATAATACTAATTAATAAATTAATTCCTATCATTCTCCCTATTATCACTCATATCTTTAACTGGTCTATTCTTCAATCTAAATACCTGACTTCATGGAAATCAGCTCTTGTCCGTCCCATCCCCGAGAAAAACAATTCTCACGAAAACGCTGATTTCAGACCAATTAGTCTCTTGCTTGTTCTCTCCAAGGCGTTTGAAGGACTAGCACATGAGCAAATAACTCATTTCCTTTAAAAAAATAATTTCATCGACCCGTTCCAATTTGGCTTTCGTAATTCGCATAGCACAGTTACCGCACTATTGAAAATAACGGACGACGTCCGCAAAGCAATGGATCAGAGAAAAATCACCATTCTAACTCTATTGGATTTCGGTAAAGCCTTTGACTCCATTGACAAAGACATCCTACTTTGCAAACTTGAACTTTTGCACTTCTCACTCGCTTCTCGAAACTGGTTTCGCTCATATCTAAATGGCCGCTCTCAAAAGGTTATTACTCATGATTTATCATCTCGTCCCTTAAATGTAAATAGAGGCGTTCCGCAAGGTTCTATTCTTGGCCCCCTGCTTTTCTCTCTGTACATTAATGATATCTCAAATGCCCTCACTCACTGTAATTATCACCTATATGCTGACGATCTCCAAATCTACTATCACCCGCGCGTACCTGAATTTCCCGATGCTGTCGCTAAAATTTACTCGGATCTAGCTTCTCTCTCTCTTTGGAGCGCAAATAATTTTCTCAAGATCAACCCCGCAAAAAGTCAATCTATTATTATCGTTTACCCCAAATTATTGGCTTCCATAGATCATAGTGAATCTCCACTTCTATCGCTAGAGGGGTCCTCATCGCATTTTCAAATATTAGTAGTCAACCTCGGTGTCTTAGTAGATGAAACTCTATCCTGGGCTCCTAATGCCAATAAAATCTGTAGTACCATCAACTCCTCCTTGCACTCTCTCAAAAGACTCAAAAACTTATTACCTAATTCCTTACGTAAACTCTTAGTGACCACACTCCTATTTCCTCACTTTGACTATTGTGATGTTGTTTATAATGATCTCTCCTGTGAACTGGCATTAAAACTTCAACGCACACAAAACTCCTGCATGAGATTCATCGGTGACCTTAAAAAGAGTGACCACATTAGCGAACAATACAATAATCTTTCATGGCTCAAACTTGACGCTCGAAGGAACTTACATACCCTGATGCAAATGTATAAAATCCTTACTTATAACAAACCTGACTACCTCTCTTCCCTCTTCAATGAAATCAATACAGTACACAAGCGTGATACTAGAGGCAAAAATAACCTTATTCCTCATCACAGGACGAACATCTACAATAAATCCTTTCAAGTCTCCGGTTGCCGACTCTGGAATAACTTAGATGAGAATTTTAAAACATCTCCCTCTTTAAACTCATTCAAACGCACCTGTGTCACTCACTTTCTAAAACAACAAAGTAATCCTTAATCATCTCTTTACACTCCCCATAAATTATCCTTACTCAAGTTTTTTTTTGGATTGTCCTATATTATTTTGTATTTTTAAATATAATTTTTTATTGTTTTTATATATTTTTGTATTATTTTTTTCCTTCTATTGTTTATATTTTTTGTGTTGTTTTTATTTTTTCTATTGTTTTATATTATTTTGTATTGTATTATATTATTTATGTATTTTATATTATTTCCTGCTTTCTTATAATATGCATGCCCCAACAACATTCTCTATATTCATTCATTGTATATATTTCATGTATATGTCATCTCATTCTGTATACTTGTACATTTATTGTTTACATTACGTTATTACCTTTACGTGTACGTTTTTATGACGGTATATAATTACGCTGTATATACGAAGTCTCCCACTGTACATACTTCTTTCTATTTAATGTTGTAGTTTTGTATTATCATATGTACACTATCTAGGGTTTTCGCAGGTTTTTCACACGCCCCTTCTTAGTGGGTGTTTTCCTGCGTGGGTTTTACTAGGGAGGACATGCCTGTTTTTACCTAGGTTTTCCCCACAAACACAAATCTGTATTCAATTTTATCATTTTACTTTGTATGATTTAGGTACTACATAATATTTATATAATGTATTTTATTATACCTTATTTTATTCTTTTTCTTGTATTTATTATATTGACGAAGGGTTAAATGTAAGAATGGACCTTATGGTCTAAATTTCGCCCGAATAAAGACGATTATCTATATATCTATCTATCTATCTTTCTTTCCCCCCTCTCTCCCCCTCCCACTCTCCTTTTCTTTCCCCTACCTGCAACCACTACTCTCTGAATTCTTCCTTCCTGATCTCCTTTTCGTTATTCTTCTCCTGCCATTGTAATTTCTCTCTCACCTCTGCCATGAATATTCCTTCCCCATCACATATCGTACTTTTTTATTTCTTCACCTTCATATTTTTCTTGCTTGTATTTCTTGCTGCGATCATTGTTCTTTTATCACTTTGTATTGTTTCGTATTTCTTCTGCGTGTCTTTGGGAGTTTTCGTTATTTCTTCCTCTTGTTTTTGCTTATTTGGTGTTTTATTGCAGTATTTTAGGTTTTGGTTTTATTTTGCATTTATGGCTTTACTTGTTGCTCAGTTGTTGTCTTTTTGTGACAATACTAATTTATATCAAACGACATAAGAGGATAGGTGGTCGAGAGGTTCAACAGGATCCAACCTCGCCAATAAAGGGTCCAATGAATCAATCTCTGTCTACCCTCCACCTTCCCTCCCCTACCTTCTTCCCTCTCTCTCTCACTTTCTCTCCACCTTAACTATCCCTCATTATCTCTCAATTTCTTTCGAATCAAGACGTTTTTCTTTTTATCTTATTCTTCTCCACCCTTTTCCCTTTTTCTCTTTTCTTTCCTCTACTTCGTTCTCTCTTTCTCTCCCTTTCGTCTCTCCCTCGTTAACTGTTCCATTTTTCTCATTCTCCCTTCCTCACTTTCTTTAACTTTCTTTTAACTGTCTCTTCCCTTCTCTATTTCTCCTCTCCTTCTCTTTCATTCCATCTTCCTCTAACTCTTATCCCACTTTCTTTCTCTCCTTCCCATATTTCTTTTCTTTTCATTCTCCCGCCAGGGCGGGGTTTTTTCCGGACCATTCTGTATGTTTCCCAGAGGAGTATATTTTTCTCAGGTTTCAATATCACAGCGTCATCATCAGGTGTCCAATTTCGAGTTGCGGTGCTGCATTCAGGTATCCGGCACAAAATGCGCGTTAAAATATGCCCTGTAATGATGAAATTGACTTCATATCCCAATTTATTCGTTACGTAATAGTGGGAATAGTCCGTATAAAGATTTTTGTATAAAGAGAGAGAGGCGTTTCTGGTTTTGGTGGCTATCTGTTTCGCTTACTTACCTAACTTTTTGTTACAGTCAATACTTCTTTTGTAAAAGTTTCCTTTCTTAGGAATAATAGCTATTGCTATAAAATATTCCATTTGAAACTGCGAAAAACAAATCAAAATTAATTTATTAAATCTCTGTTACTAATATGACAATTATCTCGGGATAAAAGGCTTACGTAGACCGTACCGAAGCCAAAAAAGTACGCAGCAGTGCGCATGACGATGTTCGAACCCATGGTTTTTGCATAGAGGAGCGGATACTTTTCTACACAATCGGTAACCGATATTTATTGCGCTAAACCCCTACAGTTGTCGACTGTCGTCTCGTTGCTGTTTCGGTGGCAGGTGTCATCATTTGGCGACGTCAGGAGTGTCAGAATCGATTGCATTTTTCACACCGACGACGGGCCATTCGGCCACTGCTTCCTGTGGGCGATCACACGGTTTAAAAAAAATATACTTGAGCATTACCAAAGAGAATGGAATGTTTTAATTTTTTTTTGCTATCAGATTTTTCCTAAGCGTTCACATTTTCACTCCATAGAGGTCCATACACGTGGTATATTGATGGCCAATTTTCTTACACCCAGTGTCATACGTTTACGGGGGCTTGAAGGGAAATAATGTGTATGTAAATGTATCGTTCCATCGGCGATTTCTTTCTCTCTTCCTTCTTTTAAATCTCTCTTTGTCCTCTCCGTACGTTCACTCTATCTTCAATCTTTCTCTCCTTCACTTCCATTCTTTCTCTCTCTCTCTCCCTCTCTCACTCTCTCGGATCGAATTCAGAAACTTCTAACAGACGAAAGAGGAATCTCTCCCTGGGTCCCTGGAGATTGGAACTCCCACGTGGAGTTTAAAAGATAGGCGGAAAGGAATTGGACCCGAAAATAGCCGTCTCTGCTTATTTATGACGTGCCACTATATTTCTTCCTCTCTCTCTTTCTGTATCCAAATCTCCCTCGCACACACGCAGTCTTTCCTACTTCTTTTTGTCATTTTATGTTACATCTTCTATTTTTCGTACTCTTTCTATCACATTCTTCAGTTCGGTCTTTTTTGTGCTTTGCCCATTCCTTCTCTCCCTCTTCTAGCATTTTCGCGAGTGTTTCACGTCCCTCATCCCGCGGGTGATTCTCCGCAAATGGTTTTTGAATAAAGATTATGAGTTACCATCTCATTTACCTTTTCCCGCTAAACGTGAATACTTTCTTTTTCCGGCACACTTTCTTATTCATTTTGAACTGTAATGATCGAGGAATTGTATGCGTTCTTCGCCTTTTTTTTAACTCGTGCTCATTTTAAAATTTCAGACTATACTGATTTACTGTATGAATAGAGAGTGGCTTTAGGTGTAAGAGTGGTCCTACGAGCCTCAACCTCGCCGAAATAAAGTCTAATACAGACACACCTAGGGTTACGCAAGACTCGACTTACACAAATCCGACTTTACGTAAAAACTAAAATAAATTTTTTAAATCCGAAAATTCCGAGTTGCAGAACATTTCAGGCTTCAAATGTTGAAAGAGTTTACGTCAATTTATTTTTAGTATATCAAACTATACATAACACTTATTTTACAGAATATTAAATGGCTAGAGAAGTTTATTTACAGTATTTAATACGAAATCTTAAATTTCGGCGAAAATCGTTGCGTATAGCAAATAGTTGTGTATCATTCTTCCTTCCTTGCATAGCGTCAGTGTATTTTCGTATTTATGCGCTTGTATTTTTATTTTCTCATTTACGTAGTATATAAAGTATCATAATCACCAAAATAATCGATTTCGAGATTTTTACGGAAATATACGTTTTAAGTGTACCATAGTCCAAAAAAAGTTGTTTTTGTCATGCCGTCTGTCCATCTGTCTGACTGTACCAGGCTCCAGAGCAGTGATTCCTAAATTTTTTATGTGAGGCACCCTTTCAATGATAAACAGAATTTCGCGGAACCCTAGCCATCAAACGAGGTTTTTATATTTTCACAAACGACTATTACAAAGCTTGGACATATACATTTGTTGGTACCACACTATAATCAATTTTTAGGAAAAGCATTAAGGCCCTAGTTACCCGTAAACACATCCAAATCGTTGATTTATTGACAAAACTAATTTTATCGCGGCACCCCTAAAAATCAGCTGCGGCGCCCCAGTGTGCCGCGGCACCCAGATTGGTAATCACTGACCTAGAGCCTAGACGGTTCAACGAAATCGAATGTTATTTCGTATTTAGGCATATCATTATCCAGAATAGAAATTTCGAAGAGATGTACTATATAGTTCAACAATGAAGGGTAGTTTGTTGTTGTCGTTTTTTACAAAATGTTTATTTCTTCAAAATGGCTCTAGCGATTTAGATTAAAGGTCATTCAGTCATAGAATTTGTAGTTCAACGATATCGAATAAGCCACATTTCTCAAAAACTAACTATATAGCGTCCAGCGACATTATAATATATCGATTTTTTCGCCCAACTTCTCCATTTCTCTCAACAATCTTCGTCCAGCAACGATGCTTCAACGTCTATGTACCTTCTTCAATCTTTAGACATATTTATGTGTGGTACGACTAGGCTTTGTAGTTTTCGACGTTTATTTTTCTTAAAATTCGACGATTAAAATCGACGTTTATTTTTCCTAAAAATCGAGGATGAATATCGACGTTTATTTTAATACATTTTATTAGGCTGTGTAGTTTCCGACGTTTATGTTTCTTAAAACGCGACCACTAATATCTTTTATTTCCCCTAAAAAAAGAGGACGAATATCAACGTTTATTTTTATACATTTTATCGATTTTCATCAATAAAAATGATACAAATTGGAGTCTTACAATTAAATTTCACTGAAACTTTATGCATTAAAATAAGACTTCTTGCATGATGGATTTTTTTGTTGCTCTCTAAACTTTAGTGAATGTGTTGTTGTTGGCTTCGCACACCAACCCAGAACAGCTAATTTTTCAGAATAAATCACAAATAAATTTTATTTGTTAAATCGCGCCTCTTATTCAAGAAATCGTGACCATTTAATAACAAAATTCATGTGACGTTAGTACATCCAAATACCTAGATGAATATTTAGAGGAAAAATTTTTATCTTGTTGAATGACAAATGATGAGTGTACAAAAAAAAACTCCGAGCACGAACATCGAACGATATTACAGCACTGCAAGAAAAAATAAGTATGGGACTTTCTCACTCGGAGAATGAATTGCGGGTTGGGTACAGAAATAGAAATGTTATTATTGTTTTTGAAAATACTATAGGGCAGGGCTCCAGAAATATACTGGTAAACGTTTAATCTAACCAACCACGAAATAAGTTATGGGCGAGTGGATTATGTCAAGCGGGGAGTAGAATTTAGTTATACTTTCAAGACCTGCTATAGGGATACTATTTGGCAATCAGTATTAATTCAGTTTGGGGAACTCTTTCTTTTTGCATCTTTTGTATCATTTGATATATTGCTTCACTGTACTAAATATTCTCTTTATTTGACAAAATAATTAGAGAGAAAAATTAGACTTAATTATTCAGCGCTCGATCAACAGTCTCACCTCAAATGTATTTTTCCAACCGGCAAAATATTTTACAACAAATAGCAAATAAATATTAATCCTTAGTCACTGTTCAATTTTAAACGACGACTGCTAATTTATGTGCACGTTTTTTAAACCATTATATATAAATTGATATTTACTAACCTGTAACAAAGGATGAAGGAGCCGAAAGCAAGAGAGCGAAACGATCCTTCCTGGATAACCTTTAGAGAAAGACTACCAAAAGTGTGGCTTCAGTGCATACGGAGAAAGGGCGAAAGTGCACACAACAACGTCTATCTATAGGAAAAACCCTAGCAAGGAATCGAGAAACATTTGTTCCAGGAATACACTTTCCCGAAGTTCCTTTCTTCCGTATCTCGTTTAACAAAAACACCAAAAGGGCTAAGAAACACGTGTTTTCAAAACTATCCTAGGGCGTTGCGGTTACTTGATTGTTCAGAGTGGAAGCGTGAGCTTTTCAAAAAGACGCATACTTGAGTGTAGGGAAATATCCCAGAAAAGGAACGAAATTTTAGGCAGGAAATAATATTGCAAAAAAGTAAACGGAACCGACTTTAACATTATAATTCCGAATGAAATAGGTTATTAGACTAATACCTTTCCATCTTGTTGGAAAATCGACTATTCATTTTCGTCGATTTTGAAAATTTAAAAAAATCGACGTTTTTCGATTTAAATCGAATCCTACCAAGCCTAGGTATGACTATTTATCAAGTTTGATTTTCACATAATGAATAAATAATACCGTTTACGAGCAGAAGACATATTCCGCGGTTTTGTTGTTTTTGTAACAGTAGGTGTTCCTTTCAGTCAGGAAAGAGCAGGGGTGCACAACGAACGGGCCGCGGGCCGAATTTTGTGTGGCCCGGCAGGATTTAACTCAGCTGGTGCTTTCCTTTTCCGGAAAAATGCAAGTAAAATTTGTTTTGGATATATATCGCTTGTGCGAACTAAAATTCTCCCTTATGAAATTAAACATAGCTCCATTGCGTTCAACACTGACAGATCAGAGTTTAAGAGACATTCTAAAAACAGCAACTATCAGCATTACTCCGGATATAAGTGGAATGGCGAGAGTAAAACGGTGCATCATCTCCCGTCGAGTAAGTAAATTGTATTTGTTTGTCACCTCATTTTTCTCTCATAAAAATTTCATGTAAAAGTTGTTACGGTAATTACTGAATCTGCAGTAGTGTACTTAATTTTTTTATGTACAAAATTTTCATAGAGTGGCCCGCCTAGGTCCAATCAAGGTCGATTTTGGCCCGTGTCAACTTTTGAGTCGAACTCCTCTGGGAAAGAGAATATTGGGACAAGATGCATATATAATATATGAGAAAGTTTGTGCGATGTGTATTGCGTCAATATTTTACTTACCGTAAATACTTGCACAATGTGCGATTTTTTTAGACCTATTTTTTTCCAAAAATTATGGGATAGCACATTACACGAGGTATATTTTTGAAACGGTGAAATCATCTCTTGTTTTGAACATATTTCTGAGCATAGCCTTCCCCGTAACCTCAGGCTGAGGTCTTGTTTCACAAACTTCTAATTTTTATGTAACTTAATATTACGCATATAGATTTAATAAAGTTTTTTTATAAAATTATTTAATCTTTCAACCTCCATTATGAAAATAAAAAGAAACATCACAAAGTTACCAAAAATTCATAAAATAAACGCAAAAATAATAGTTGGTTTACATGCAAAGACCTCGCTAAAATCAGATAGCCGTTCCCGCAACATATTCTAGCGCTTACGGTATTAGACTGAGTTGCCAAGCGTAAATTTTTAACCATTTTATATGCTGATGAAACTTTCATCATCAAAGAGGTATGGAAAGAAATAACAATTATTATACTGTAGTTTAATCAAAATATTACATCATACAAAAGAAAACATTGTACCGATAGTACTGTAAACAGGAAATTGACAATGGAAATTGTATATTACATTTAAAGCCTTCAAAAACACTTCCATCCTCATCAGAACTTGAAAATAACGTTTTCAGTATATCTGCAGTCATCAGGTCATCGTAAGGATCACCGTTTTCATCATATTCCACATCCGTTTCGCCTGCATTATCATCATCATTATACAAAGCGTCATCTTCTGTTCCGTCCATTGCACATGGAATCCCACATTTTTTAAAGGCCTTTATAGTGATTTCTTAATCAATTTCACCCCATGCCTCTTTAATCCAAGCACAAACTATTGGTAACGTTGCAGCTCTTATGTTTCCACCCTTGGTAAACGTTTTCTCACCTTCTAACATCCAGTCATTCCACTTTTTCCGTATCTTATCTTTGAAAGGTTTATTAAGTGATACATCCAGTGGTTGCAACATGCAGGTTAATCCACCGGGAATGACTGCAATATCCGTATTTGCTTCTCGGATGGCTTTGACAACACTCTCGACTTGGTGCGATCTGAACATATCCTACACTAGGTGTGACTTTTCTTTTCTTAGTCCTCCCAGCCTTGACTCCCACAGTTTTTGTATCCAAATCTTGCAGCCATTCTCATCCGTCCATCCCTTTGGATGAACATGAATGATTATTCCACTAGGAAACTTGTCTTTGGGTAGCGTTTTTGCGCTTAAAGATGACCATTGGTTTGGGTTTTGTCCCATCAGCCATACGCGAAAAAAGAACAGTGAAATTTGTTTCTTCAAGGCCAGTAGTTTTAATGATGATAGACTTTTCACCAGCTTTATTAACAGTAGAGTTCATCGGCATGTCAAAGATTATCGGAGTCTCATCTATATTTCCAATACAGTCTAAATTGTTTGCATTATTCTTCGGATGTTCTAAGATGAATTTATGGAATTTAAATACACCTTGGTCAAGTTCCTTTGGTAACTTTTGAGCAATTTTAGTTCTTCTTCTGATTACAAAGTTGTGCCTTTTCATGAACCTGGAACACCATCCAGCACTTGCAACAAATTCTAGAATTCCATCTTTTCTTGCTTCTTTTATTGCATACAGTCTTATTGCTGCTCCTGTGATGACAAGTCTTTGTTCAGAAACCCATTCAGCAACCTTATTTTCTATATTTCCCCATTTACACTTATTGTTAGATCCGCGATTAGCACATTTGTAGGATGGCATCTTCTTTAACTCTTCAATATTTTTATTCCACTTACGGACACTGCTCCCTCCGATGCCGAACTCTCTCGCAGCTTTTACATTGCTTGTTCTTTCTGCAGCCGCTACAACTTGAAGTTTAAACTCTGCAGTAAACTTTCGGTACTTATTGGGAGACATATTGATGGGTAATGCGTACCTAAATGAATTTTAAAAAAGAAACTAGAGGAGGGTGTAAACCATCAATGGGATCATAATTGTGTTATGATTATACGATAGTTAAAGATGCGCTAGTACACAGGCAGTTGTTTGGCTTTCAGCTGTTTTTGCAACATAGCATTCTTAACCTGGTATTATCATCCAGGTAGTTTTTCAATAAGAAGGAAAGTTATATATTTAAATACTTTCCCTTAACTTTTATGAAGATAGAAATCATATGGAAACGAACTAAATGAAACGCACTATTTTTACTTTACATATAGGGGAAAGTATTGTATTCATGAAAAAAAATCGACTTCGAGATTTCAACGGAGATGCACGTTTTGAGGTCCCCTGAATACGTTTTGACCATTTTCTCGATGATGTCTGTGTGTGTGTTAGTGTATATGTGATAGCTTTTTGCGGGTGCTCTAACTCAAAAACTATTAATCAGGTCAACGCGAAATTTGATATTAAACATATTTGTAAAAGTCAGAACTGGTTAGTTTTTGGTAAATATCAATCGACAGAAAGTGGGTGTTTACTCTTGCCACTTCTCCGTTATTTTGAAATATTTGCTCTAATATTTGATAAATATAAAAATGTATTAGAATACACGTAGGAAATTTAATTTTTTACAACCTTTGTTTGAAACATTTTTCCATATATTGTTTAAGAGATATCTTATATTTTTAGCTTCCACCACCACGCCACCTACCGACTATTGTTAACAATTGACGCTTAGTTACGTCTTAGTAACGCTCTTTTTCTTTTCTTAATTGTTGGAGCTTTGTGGCTATATTCAATATTAGAATATTTGAGTTTATTTCTGTTCTTTTTAAAGTCTAAAATTTTTTCGGTTTCTTTAAATATTTATTATTATGTAACCTGTTTGGAATTATTAGAAATATTACAGATATGGAGAAAGTCATGTGGTGGCCACATCAGATTTTTTAAAAGAACTGAAGGTCACGCTACCGAAACTAAAAAATTCCAACTCGCACATTACCAGAGACACGATAAAAGCATGATTTTGAGCCAAAAAATAGGGGATCGCACATTACGCGGGGTCGCACATTACGCGAGTATATACTGTACTCTGTTTCTCCCTCACAGTGTCAGTGATATGTACCGGTTTTCGACTCCCTAGAGTTCAAATTCTTGCTACTGCTACTTGCTACTGTCCTCGTGGCCCGAGAACATATGAAATATTTTATACTTGTCCCCGAAATCGTTTTAATTCTATCGACAACTGTATATCGAAGCTGAATTATTTTCACCTCTTTATTAGGTATATGAAGAAGCTTCCTTTTATTAACTCCCACAATTCCATCGGCCCGGAGAAAATTACCTTAGGTCAGTGGTCTTCAACCGTCTTACTACTGAGTGTCTTCTTTGAGCGTTAAAAAAACAATTCATGTCTGTGAATCAACGGCTTTGTTTCGCTGTTATAATGACTGAAACGATGTTACTTAATTTCACGTTAACCCTGCTCGGCTAGCTCAGTCGGTAGAGCATGAGACTTTTAATGTCAGGGTTGTGGTTTCGGGACCCACGTTGGGCGATTTATTTATTTAACAATTAATTGCTATTGTTGTGTATCTCATATTTTTACCCAACTTTAAAGTCTCGGCTACTAACTTTGCCTCGGCAATAGACATCTCATATCTCGGGATGTTGGTTTCGAGTATCATAATTTAAAGAAATTAATCATTCGTTGATTATAGAATGACTATGTTTCCTCAATTGCCATAAATTCTATGGCTACTGAAGTGGCATAATCTCAACAAGATGTCAGTAATAAGGTGATAGAAATCTGTCTTCCATTCATTGTAAGCGTAAGGCTGGGATAACGATCGACGTTTACTGACGTAACGGAAACGGACGGTGGCGTTTCAGAAGCTTGGGTAGCGTGATAACCATCGTGATACGATCGGCGTACGCTGGCGTCAACTTTGACGGAGACGGGGCGAACCTAGTCGAAGTCTAGCTTTCCCGTCACATTGTTCCACATCAGCCAATCAGATTAGACCACGTGGAATGATATTGGCAATAATCACTCCACAGGGTCAATTAATATTGACAATGCGTCAAATATTTTGAAACTCAACAATACTTTTCTATCAATATTTTGTATTGTCAATACCATCAATAATGCATTCACACTATAAATAATATTGACAATACTTAAGTATTATCAATAAATACTGATCGTGAAATAGTTGGCGCTGCTACTCCCGTCGATCATAATAGACCCCTCCGTTGACGTGCCGTCAACGGAGGACTTCACCGCCACCCCGTCCGTTTCCGTCACGTCAGTAAACGTCGATCGTAATCCCGGCCTAAGGGAGAAGGAGATGAGAAAGAGAGAAGGGAAAGTTAGGAAGATGGGTGAACAGTATGAAACTCAATCTTTGTTTAAACTCAAACCCGGCTATCTCGGTCGATAGGGCATGAGACTCTTAGTCTCAGGGTCGTGGGTTCGAGTCCCACGTTGGGTGAATGTTTTCTTACTTTAATATTGAAATCCCTTAATGTTTAGTCTATTTTCTAACTAGTTAAAAATGACTGCTCGCGATCTCTTAAGGGCTATTTCTCAACAACAACATTTTGAACTTTTATGCAAAGATATTACAACCATTATTCTGTTTAACGGGAGAAGAGTGTTCGTCGCATTTTTGAAAATAATTTATTTATTTGTCCCAAAAACAGCACAATGGCCCAATTACATTGAAAACAATAAACAAAATATAATACAATAATAAAATAACATAACATCCATATGGTACATAGCTTGACATTGCGAAAATAAGTGTTCTGCTAACTGTTTTTTGAAGTAATTAATGATAAATTAGATTAATGATAAATTAAATGTAGAAAAACACAAAGGATTACCCACCGTCCATGAAGGTTTGAGGCTACAAATACCATCGTATTGCTATTCTGTTCTGCATTGCTAGGGAGGGGAGGAGAGAGGGGGGGGAGGAAGAGGGGAGAGGAGAACGTTGTTAGGATGGATGTTTGCGTAAACTCATCAAGCCCGGCTAGCTCAGTCGGTAGCGCATGAGACTCTTAATCTCAGGGTCGTGGGTTCGAGCCCCACGTTGGGCGTATATTTTATTGTTTCAGAGCGAAAAAGCTCGCATTACAGTAAGAAAATATTATAGGAATTATCGTTGAATGACTGGCTTGGTTTGTTTTTGTTTGCTTTCTACCGCATATTTGTTTCGCTAAGGAAATTATTCATGTGCCATAGGTTTCCCTTTATATCTTACATCAGTGGTTTTCAACCGGTGTGTCGCGAAGAGTTGGAATAACGTCTATATTAAATATTATGTTAATTTTGTTAAGGAAAGTGATCGTCTTTCTTATACATAATAAAACATCTTGTTATATTTATGATGTTTTATTGATAAATAAGAAATTTTAAGGATTTTTGTTATGTTTTAACGAAGGAAATTGACTTTTTAGGCTGGTTTCCAAAGGAAACGTAGCCTTATGAAATGATCCTGTCTCTGTGTGTGTGTGTGTGTCTCTCTCTTACTAACAACTTTTGCACCAATGGACCGATTTTCATGAAACTTGGTATGAAGCTCGTGCTGCCAGGGCCCACCTCCGGGCTGTATATTATTTGGCGAAGATTGAAGTCCCGGGTTCGATTCCAGGAACATTTTTTCCTTATCTCTTTTACATATGAAGTTTTTCCCTATTTATTTTACACTAGGAAGATACCCGTTCTACGAACGGTTTTCATCTGGAAATTTATACACTATAGCTATTTTATTTGAATCATAAATAAAGTTATCAATAATTGTTAAAAATTTTCTACCGTAAACACTTGGGAGATTTGAGGTTTTCTTATGGGGAATAGAAATTATACCCTGCAGTCAAACCCTGGTTTTCTATTCGGGATTTTTTTCTTCATTGCCTTTTATGCTTTGTCATATACAATATTATTATGCGTTCTTTGCACGAAGTGAACGCATATAGGGGTCGTTTCCGTCCGTCCGCATGTTAAAACTCGGGAACCGCTGGACGTATTTTGATGAAATTTAGTATTGGGGAGTTTTGCTAAAATTAGTTTACCGATTCCAATTTTGGTTATAATCAGACAACAGTTACGACCGCTTTACGTGACCTACATGTAGTTTACAATGTTCCTTTGTTTCAACTCGGGAACCGCTTGACGTATTGTAATGAAATGTGGTATTGGGGAGTTTTGCTAAAATTGGTTTACCGATTCCAATTTCGGTTAAAATCGGACAACAATGACAACCACTTTACATGACCTACATGTAGTTTACAATGCTCCTTTGTTTCAACTCGGGAACCGCTTGACGTATTGTAATGAAATGTGGTATTAAAGAGTTTTGCTAAAATTTGTCGACCGATTCCAATTTTGGTTAAAATCGGACAATAATGACGACTACTTTACCTGAAGACCTACATCAGGGGTCGGCAACCTTTTCTGCATGGCGGGCCACATTTTCAGTTGTGAATGTTTCGGAGGGCCGCATTGGGAGTCAAGAAAGGCTCGGCGGGCCGGATGAGCGAATAAATCAGAAGTTTTCTAGAGGTTCTGTGACTTCATATGAACGAAATCAAGTCTACGTAATTTACTAGCGTTAAAACTTCACCAGAAAAGGCTTTGAGACCATAAGTTTACTCAAAAAATATAAAATTGCCCATGAGAAATTTTCCTGACCACTTTTTCATTACAGCTTTGCGGGCCGCATAAAGCGCTCTCGAGGGTCGCACGTGGCCCGCGGGCCGTAGGTTGCATTCCCCTGGCCTACATGTATTTTACAACGTACCTCGCTTGCTTCTCGTTAAATTCTCATCTGAGCGAAAAATATTGAGAACATTGTGAAATCTCAAAGAACGCATTTGGAAACTCGGTGTACTCCGACATGGAGTACACCTTTCCAATCTTGTTATCATTACTTATGCAATCAAAACAGAAAGAAGTTAATGAAATAACGGAGAATTAGTTTTTGTGTGCAATCATTGATTGTGTTATATTTAAACAGCCAGTACTAATAAAATAAAATAAAATTATTTACTGAAATAACGAGAATAACTTTGATGTTCCTACAGAAATGCGTTTTCAGTTGTCCTTCAATATAATAATTTACGAATCTTATTTACCTTGGTTGCTATGAAAATCATTTCCCTCTCATTCCTTCTTCCTCTCTCTCGTATTAAAGGCATTCAAAGCAAGCTTACACCCATAATAACAATAGGATTTTGAGGTCTAACAATGTAATTGGTAGGAAAGGCAACATCCCATTAAAGTGACAAGATTTCCCCAAAATATGTGAATTAAACGTTTAACATGAGCGATTTCGAACTGTATGCAAAAAAATTGAACAGAATAAGAAATTTAATTATTCTTGAAAATGGTTTAGGTCGGAAGTTCGTAGCTCGTAGTGTTATCTTATGGGAAATGGAAATGTCTTCCTTTTACCGAGATTTTTTTTGCCATCACCATATAATATGTAAATAGAGTATTCGTGCAAAAATTTAAAATTATATTTAATCGGGAGGTTTGTTCAAACACGTTAAAAAGTGTTACTGTTATAAGATGAAAGGAGTTTAGATTCTAATTCTTATCACAATATTTTGATAATTGACCGTATTTTCTTGAATTTCTACTAAAACAACTTTTTTGCGTTTTAAATCGCATTTTATCGGATTGTTGCCATGGAGACGATCATTACCGAAGTCAGCTTGAACATAGACGAGTGAGCAAATGGGTTATTTTCTTTTCCTCTCCACTACTCCTCAGCAATGGTCAGTTGATCCAGACATATTAGCGTGTGAACTGTGACATTTAATGAATTCGTTTATTTAAAAAAATATATTCCAAATATAATGTCAGAAAGTGATGTTGACATTGCTTTTAGTATTTCAAACCTGATAATGCTCTAATAATTTGTTTTCCAATTTTTCTCTATCATTGATAAACTATTAACTACAAGTGGTATTTATGGTATAAGAATTTGTTGGAATGACTAACACATACTGAAACATTTCCTGTCAATATAAGTAATCAATTCGGGACGTCAACTTTGTGAAACCAGCCTGCATTAGTCCTGGTATGGACTTCTTTTTATTTCATGGTGTGGCGCGGGAGGTGGATCAATTAAAAAGTGTGCCGCCAAAGCAAAAAGGTTCAAAAACACTGCCTTACATACAACCGTGCATCTATTTGATAAAATGGACTGATTTATGTTTTGGAATTAGTAAGTTGAGTTTCTCTCTTGAGTCGTAGATAGTTGCTTAATTATCCGAACATCTGGAAGACAAATACTCCATAATAGGAATCACAACATCATGTTTATCTCCGCCAACTTCACTTTGAAAAATAAATCGGAAGAAGGCACTCTTTTAATTTAACAAACCGCAAACGTCGCAAACACAGCTAGCTCAGTTGGTAGAGCTATTAGACTCTTAATCTAAGGGTTGTGGGTTCGAGGCACACGTTGGGAGATTCTTTCGTTATTTCGGCTCTAAAAAAGTTCGCGTCGCATATTATAGAAATAATAACCTTGCATGACTGCTTTGGGTTGTTTTTCGTTGCAATAATTTTTAATATTCGTCTTTGCATTGCGTCAAACTTGTAGGTTTTTTTTATTTGACTGACTGAATGAAAATTCTACAACATTTTTCGTCTTTGTCACTACGTATTATTTTGAAGATCTTCAGGCCTATTGTTTTTTGCAAGTTACGAATTTTCGCTTTTTTCAGAACGTCTTTATCAAGATATTAAGCTTTCTCGTCTTTCTTTATCTCTGTTTCGCAACAATTCTAATATAAATTATGGATCCCCGAGTGGAGACTTTTGTCAAATAGCTTATAAGTATTTGGTCGCTCCAATGCGTCTTCTTTCTAGAATCGACGATCGGTTAATTACCACAGACGACGCCTACTCTGAAGCTGGAACTCGCTTAACTTGCATAATAGAATATTACATAACTGCTCGATTCGGCTACCATGGAAACATCAACGGAGACGCATCTGAATTATGCGGAGAATAGGATATCTGGCGGAAAGTTTTGTACGCTTTTTTTCCTTGTGGAAGTGGCGTCAAGAACTCGCGACAGGAAGCGTATAAAAAATGAGCTCACGGAATTGAGTTTTCTTTTCACCTCGCACGAAGTCCTCGCTATTTTTTTTTAAAGAACTATATCGGGGTTATAATAAGAATTTTACGCTTTCGACAGGGAATGAGCAAATTTAAAAAATAAATACTAACTTCCTATGTTTCGAGGGAGTGAGAAATATTTGCTATTGAAATTGTCGAGAACGTTCTCGAAACAATCATTCGTCGCAAGGATAACGCCGGAGAAATGCTTGCGAAAGAAATTCACCCCGAGGAGGGAAATATAAAATACTCCGTTGGCGAAAGCCGCAAATTATTCTTTCCATTTTGTTTTTCGCGTTACGAAACCAGTTTAATTATCCCGACGTGGGATATTCCATATTTAAGCAACTTTTAAAAGCATCCACGAGCATTTTCGTGAGAGGGGAACTATGCTTGCGTTCAACCTGTTAATGGGGCTTATTTTGGCGACACCGCTGGCACCCTTCAGCACGTGTTACGAAAATTGCTTGGCAGCGCAAGCCGCACGGTCAAAAAAAGTGAAATAAAGGAATGCGAAGAAGCGAGGTTCATTGTTGCCCAAGTTAATGAGCCGGGCTACTTTCTGTTTTTATCCATTCTAGCACGTGTTTCTCAGGTGAGTTCGGTAGCGCCCTGAAAAGTTTCGTCAATCCTGGGTGTTTTTTTGGACCGATGAAAAAGACGCTATGGAGAATAATAATGTTTGCGGGAGACTGAGTCTATGAAACGTGAATTTTACGGGTCGGAAGCTTTTAAAATTTGGGTATTGGGCAAAATTTACCCTTTCCGTCACCATGTCCGTTTATATGGATATCCAGTTACATTTTTTAATAAATATTGTCGCATATTGTCGACATGATAGGGAATAGAAAGATACTAGAAAGTGGGTGGATTATGGTCTAAAAAGTTGATAAAGGTATTTCAGAAGTATGCAGATTTAAGTTGCAATCGCAACAAATACATGCATTCTCCCAATGAAACTCATGGCTGAAAGGATTAAGTTAATACATAGACGTTATGTATAGTGATTCGGAAACAAAAAAATGTGATTTTTAATGCAGTAGAAGAAAGAGGAGCTTAAATTGAGTAATAAGACAGCCACAGAAGAGATGAAACAGTTCTTAAGAGTCAGTTTATTATCAAAGGAAATGGGTAGGTATAGAATAGGGATTTCAAAGAGGTAAATGGCTCTGAGTGGGTAAGGATTTTGGGTGGGACGAATCGTGAGATGTGAACTAAGAACTTAACCGACCAATATAAAACTAGAATTGAATTAAATTTCGTACCGTACATGTCTTTATTTGGACTACATCCTTGGCGAGGAAGGAGGACTTGAGTTTACTCTAGACCTTGGGTTCCTGGAAGGATGACCCATGCCAGTGAGGTCAACAAACATAAGAGAAGTTCACGCAGCGTTGGTACCTAAGAGAGGCGGCTGCAAAAGGCGGCTGTACCCAGTGGGTCTGTCTAATTACGTAAGCGATGTTGTCATATAATCCAAGGAATTCGGCTAAACTTTGTTGCAAGTGATGATCACATTTAGAAGAAAGGAACAACTATATAACTTCCACACAAATGTGTAAGTTACATACGTAGTTGTTTCTTTCTTCTAAATATGATGGTTTAATGTTGAAAACACCGTTGAGGAAGGCAACTGAAAACCACAACGACCTCAACTACCATACACGATGGCAGAGTTCATAAATAGAACCACAATATGACTTGGTTCAATTAACTGTACCTTACCAGAACAATGAATGTTCTATTTTAATTATAACTGGCAATGAAACTTCGGCGAACGTAAATTTCGACTTTTTCCTTAAGAGCTGCCCGCTTAATATAATTAATCCATCATCGTGTAATGCAGGGGTCTCAAACTCACGTCGGTCTGCGGTCCGCATAAAAGCCCTCCATCGAACCTGCGGGCCGCATTAAGGCACCGTACCAAGTCTGCGGGCCGCATACTTTCCAAGTCCTCACACCGTTTCATATTCTTTGTACTTTCATTCTCCCCTTCCACAAGGAAGAAATCGCCACAACCCTATGATGCGGCCTTAAATCCATTCATGATAAGAAAACTAGATTCGGCGTCGAAGGTTAGGTTATTCGGACGCGCAAGAAAAAAGCTGGCAGGGGGATGAACATACCCCATCTGTTCAGAAATTTTATAAATCAGAATGAGCAACAAACTGCTTACATTTTAAAAGTGCTGATGTAATATACTTACTTCTTAAATTTTTTTAGATTTACGTGAAATATTTTATAAGATATACGTTTGAGTTTTGGCCGCTAGTGTAAACTAGCTTACTTCGCGGGCCGCAGAAATGTACCACGGGGGCCGCATTTGGCTCGCGGGCCGCGAGTTTGAGACCCCTGGTGTAATGCTTTCAGGCGGATTTCGTGAATGGCTTAGAAGAGCGTCAGAAATTTATGCTTCTACGACAAGGGATCTTATAACAAGGTTCTTTTTTTAATGTCATAAACTCAGATAGCGCGGGTTATTCTTCGATTGGTTGCTTTGTTTACATCGACAACACCACTCTATTTGTAGAGATATGTGCATCAGAGAGAGGTTTGGGAATTTTTGGTCTGGAGGGTATGGAACGCAACCTCCCTTTCACTATGTAAAGCCAGGTACATAATATAACACGGATTCACATCACACGGCTATTTTACGGAACGCATCACCCGTGTTATAGGAGTGCCGGATTTATAACATTTCTGAACCTCTATAACAAGAATATTTGCTCGAAGGAGATACTTATCACCGTTCACAATTCTAAGATTGGTTATGATTTTTTTGCAAGTCGAACCTCGCCTAACTAGATCGAAAATTTATTTTTTCGCTAACTTCGAGTTATAAGAGGTTGAAATTTGAGCGCAGTTACGTTCATTATCGCATTTCCCGCACCATAAATGTCATTTTATGGCGCGCCTAACGACTTGACGAAATAGGACGACAGTCAGCGAAGAAGGCCTCCGAAAAAAAAAAGAATCAGCACTTTTAATCTGTTCCATATGGGCGTGTGCGTGCTTGATGCGCGGCGCTCTTTAATGAGATCGGGCGCGCTCCCCTCCCCTCCGTGGGCATTGAAAAAAAAATAAGAATAAAAAAATGAGGACCAGCCGGCGATGATGACATTAAAAAAAGCCACCTGCGCAAGTGGGTCAACCCGTCTGGGGGGGGGGGGGGGGGCAGAAGGAAAAACTGAATGAAAAAAACGCGAAACACAAAAGGATGGAGATCCGAGTGCCGCGGCGAGGAAAAAAAAGAATGGTAGTGATCCGATGAGTAGAGGAACCCGTTTGTTTGTCTCTCACGCGCTCTTGACTCTCTCGCTCTCTCTCTCTCGCTCTATCTCTCACTGTCTGAGCCAGATATCGCGTTGCCTTTCGTACCTTACGCATTTATCTTCGTCGATGCAACGTTAAGTGTAGCCGAGATTAACTTAGGCGTGCGTGTTGATTAATCTGCGGAGCTTCTATTGTTTCGTTAAATTCCATTTCGCTTGGAAAAAGATCGATAAAAAAGAATTTAACAATTGAAGATTTAAAAAAAATCTTAATATATCCTCGTGATAACTTTGGTTTTATAGTTGACATAACTAGTCTCTTTGTACAGGCACATTTCTGTTTGTATTGCATAACTCCAAAAATCTTCGTGACAACCAAATCGCATTGGAACTTAAATATAAATTTACATTAAAGTTTTAATAGCCAACATATATACATATATAATTACATTACATACATACATACATAGTATGTACAGAAAGAAAATTACATAATACCGATATTAATTTCGGAAAATCGGTAAATAATTTAATGACTTGTTAAAATTCATTATGTATAATATATATATTAAAAAAATAGGTCCGCGGGTGCCTAGAGACAAAATTTCGCGTCATCATTAGATTTGTATGTTGTCGTTTTCTAATGTTACATTTATAACATTTGGATTCGCTTCCTCTTGCTCGACCAGGAGGCCGATTTACGGAATTTCAGATGCAGCGTGTCTTAATTTATTATTTTCGTTTTACTAATTAGTCTCATTTTAATGGAGGAGTTTTGGGTCTATTCTGGATTATCCTCAATAGAAACATTTTTAACGCAGTTATACACTTGCGGTAACTATGGCGATGCGTGGAGTTCGTGATGTTCGCAAAGCTAATGTGGCATCTATATTTCATCTGTTTTTTTCAGACATCTTTTATCAACATGCTCACTCCCGTAAAAAACCTTTTTGTGTTGCTCTTTCGCACATCCTTGTTAGTTATAAATTTTTTAACTTATTCCCTCAATATTATGTTTGGTAGATCCTCATAAACTGTCTTTCTGAAGACAGATCCCTTGATTATAGGTAAAACCGTGTTGTCCTTGTTCTCTCGTTACTTCCTTTCCCCTGCAATCAGTCCAATAGCTAAGAATCCTTTTTCTTCCAGCCTTTTCCTCTAATTATGTATCATTAAGCTTGCGGTATATTCTAAAGAATCTGCAATAGGTGAGTCCCTGCTGATCAAGAGTTATTTCTAATGCAGTTGGAACACATCACATAACCAATTCGGCCAAGACATAAGACACTAAGTTAACAATGAAGGACCACAAAAAAGATCTCCCGATGCATTTCCTTCGTGATTCTGGACGTGGCCTTTATAACTGTATTTCGGTCACTTTTGTCGCATCATGGGAAGTATAACGAATGATAAGAAGAGACCCGGCATAACAAACATTGAGGTTTCAATAAAGAATGACAAAAAATATCGCCCAACGTGGGGCTCGAACCCACGACCCTGAGATTAAGAGTCTCATGCTCTACCGACTGAGCTAGCCGGGCTTCATGAGTTGCAAATGTATTTACAAATATTTCCAACTTTCTCCATTACATTGGATCGAATAAAACAAAGAATTATCTGACTCATTTCATTACTGATATCTAAAACAAAAACTTTCTTTATTGGCCATCTGAATTTATTGGGCACTTTTTAGAATTATAGTTTTCAATTAGTAATGTGCGAAAAGTATTTTTTAAATCATGTGTCTCGAACTCAAGACCCCAGAGATACGATGTCTATTGACAATGTAATGTTCGTATAAGAGATTTTATAGCGGTTTCAAGGTATGAGATATGCAGCATTAGCAATTAATGTGAAATAAAAAATACGCCCAACGTGGGGCTCGAACCCACGACCCTGAGATTAAGAGTCTCATGCTCTACCGACTGAGCTAGCCGGGCTTGTTTACCAGTTTGTGTCCGTTAACATCAAGTATCATCAAGTGAGTATTAGTCAATGGAAGATTGGGGTTTTCGCAATATTTTTATGCGTTATAACATAGTTGGCCCCTTCCTCCTCGGATAACACGTGTCTAGTTGTGCACAAACTGAAATATTCCGAGTGACGTTTTCATTTTTTAAATATAGACAGAATTTTCTGCATCATTTGAAATTCTTTAACTGTTAACTAAGGAAGAGTCTTTAAAATTTCAAGGATATCAGGTACAAGTATTGTTTCACAATTTTAACGAATGACTCTACCCAAATTTCTCCAAAGGCTCGGATTTATTTTGAAAAAATCCTAGAAAATCTTTATTGTTTTTATTTCACCACAAAAGCTGTAATTTCCTGCGGGTCCCATTGACTTTCTGCCACTAGTGAAGGCATCGTAAGAGCGATCTTTTTCGAGGGAATAGCAATCCCGTTCTCTCGCTCAATTTCCCGTCTCCTCGCTTAATAAACTGGCTCCGGGGACGGCGGCGACGGCCCTGGCGGACGAATTCGTCAATTTTCGCCTCCTCCTACGGCCTCTTGACCAGGCCTTGGTGACGTGTTTCCTCTGGACCCGTCCTTCGGGCCCCCGCCCGTCCGCTACGCCGGTTTTCGTGCAGATCTCTGGGGAGGTTATGAAAACATATCGGCGCAAAATATGCGTTGCACGAAGTTTCCTTGCGTTTCCAGTCCACGCAATAACGTTACTGGTTACGTTAATATATACTTACACTCGGTTGGTATCCTAGTAACAATGCTGTTGCTGTTTATGAGGAGAGAGCTTTGCGGTTGTTGGTCGTATAACTCGACATGTTATATTGCCGCTGGATGCTATATGCTAATTTTTTTAAAAATATTGCTTGCCTTGTAGTATTTATGAAATGAAGTTTCCTAATTGGACGGTTTTTGAGGCCATTTTTGAGGAAATTTACATTCTGTGAACAATCGACCGAAATAAACTACTATTCATTTTTTCTCGTTATGGTTCCATTAGGGAAGGTTTCTATTTTGGATTGTCCTTTATATAAATACGAAAATTCACCTAGTTCTGTCAAATAGATGATCCGCTAGAGCCGTGCGCAGACCACTGACTACCATGAAGCATTTTTTCGGATTCAGAGACATATAAAACGCGAATTCGAGTTGTTTTTCGCGTCCACAACACTCTCTTATGTAAGAAAGTTAAAATAGTTTGATTTATATACCTCAACTAAAGCTAAGGGTACTTAATGTTTGGGCCAATCTTTATAGATTAAACGGCTTTCATGAAACTTCCTTTTTTTTCAAACGATGTTCTACGGAAAAAACTCGGGGTCTGGGCCTTCCTCAGGGTTTAGTGGCGGATGTTGTAATTCGGGGGCCAAGGGATGATGTTAATTGGGGATCCTAAACATAAACCAAATTGAACTACAGAAAATTTTTGTTTCAAATAAGTTTTTTGAGCCGCTAGTTTATTAAATTATCATAACTGGTTTCACTGCGTTGAGGTATCGTCAGCTGCTTGGTGAGTTGTGATAATTTAATAACCAAGTGGATATTACGAATCTCCACTTGGGAAGGCTCTACTTTGTGGGAAGATTCCACAACAGAAATATAAACAGTTATCGTAATTTCCACTAAATAGCGATCACAATAATTGTTATTATTATTATTATTACAAATTTAGTTTAAACTTTTTTTTCAATATGGAAAACAAGTTCTACCAAATTACGCCTAAATTGGTACATTATATAGGTTAAACTAAATACAGAAATTACTTCTTATGAAAAGCAAGTTCTTTAAATATTTATATTGTCTATATTTATGTTTAACAATTTTTTATTTCATTCACAAAGTGAAGCCTGAACGTATTGGTGATATAATTTTTTGTTTACAATTTTTATTTTTCCTCTTGAAACAGGAACCTTTCGACCACGTGGGGCCATGGATGAAGCCCATTGGCCCGTTCGTATATAGGTACCACCTTGCCAGGATGGGGCGAATAGAGGCCCCAGTCTTTGGGGGGCCGCGATTCGTTATCGCCACATAGAAAGTTTAATTTGTTTTAATGTTATGGGGGCCTCGTCCAGCCCGCACTCATATATGGAGGGGCCCAATGCAGGAGAAAAATCCGTGTAAAGAAACAGCTTTCCTTAAAAGATAAAATAAAATCCTTCTTTCGATAAACGATAAAAAAATTCCGCCGACTTCGACCAACCTACTTCGCCGACAATTAAAAAACGTGATCAATCGAACGAAGTGCAGTTCGTGCTTTTAAAAGCCTCCGGTTGACCGCAGTCGAATACTCTTGGAACTCGCTTCCGAACGAAACGACGCCTGAAGGAGCGGGATTCTTTTTATCTGCGTCTTTAATTCGCTCCGAACGCCGAAATGGCCATCCCGATCGTGACTTAACGTACTGAAACCTCCTTTTTCTCCTCCTCCCCCCCTGTCCTGGTAACGCTACCATTCGTTTTCGGACACGACAAGAAGCCCCTCTCTTTCTTCCCTCGAGGGCGGAATCCCCCATAAGGCTCTCGTCCACTCGCGACATCCGTCGTCATGGCGACGCGAAATGGCCAACGACCGTGAGTCGATCGAAAAAACCGTTCTCGAAAAAGAGGGAAGGGGAAGCAGGAGAAGGAGAAGAGGGGATGAATGTAGAAGAGGGGAAAGAAAGGGGAGGTATAGGGAGGTGGTGAGAAGAAGGAGATGTGAAGAAGAGAGAGGGAGGGAGGGAGATGACAGATAGGATTAGAGGGAGAGAGTGAAGGGAAGAAAAAGAGAGAGGGGGGAGGGGAAATAGAGAGGGGATGAAACAGAAAGGGGAGACAGATAGGGATAATGAAGGTTAGGGATAGAGGGAAAAAGAAGGTGGAAGAGAAAGACAAAGGGAAACAGAGAGGGGGAGAGAAAAGAATAGGCAGAGGAAGAGGAGGAACATACAGGATGGAAAGAGAGGGAGAAAGAAGGTTAGGGATAGAGGGAATGAGAGGAAGGGGAAGAGAGAGGGGAAACGGGGGGAGTGAGGAAGAAAGAGGAGGAGAGAGAAAGATAGATATTTATACTTGGACGAAGTTGACTCTGGCAACCCTCTTCTGGAATCTAAATCCACAAATCTTGAACAAGAAGTTATAGCCTAATAGGATACAGTGATGCATAAAATAAGTGTCGACATAAATAAATTTCAACATGTAAACGAAGCAGAATAAGTTAAAAATTCAAAGAACTACCATAAATACATAGTTATATCGAATTAAGGTGGGAAAAATCTCTTATATGGGTAAATATTACAGCTCTTGATATTCCTTAAAAACTAAGGTGCAGGAAAATGAACAGATGAAAGGTATAGTTTGAATAAACACACTTAAAGTTTCTTCAGAACAGCTAGGAAAACACTACAAAAAATAATGAAAGAATAACTTTGTAGTTTCCACATCTTTTAATATAACACGACCTCGTAGAATCATCATCATCATCACAAAAAATACATACAAGCATGCAAAATTCATTAATAAAATTGCATTTAGCACACATTGAACTACATTTATAAAAATTAACATTCTTTATATGTTGAAGTTGAATGGAGTGGGTGAGCCCCTTCTTAATTGAAAGGAGGGAGAGAGTGAGAAGATGGGAGGAGGGGGAGGGTTGGAGGGATTAAAGGAGAGAAAGGATAGAGGAAGGCGTGAGAATGGGAGGAGTGGGGAGATAGAAAAGATAAGACATGAGGGGGTGGTTAGGACGATCCTCGAAGGTGCTGTGGAGGGGAAGAACGCTAGGGGCAGACCGAGGATGGAATATATTAACCAAATCATGGAGGATACCGGCTGCCACACCTACACAGCACTGAAGAGGCTGGCTGAAGATCGAGAAGTTTGGAGAGCTGCTGTCAACCAATCCTAGGATTGAGCACAAAAGAAGAAGAAGAGATCAAATTATTTAACAATGACCTACAACACTGTTTACCATATAATAAACCACCAATTGACGACCTGATTATTGACATAGAATTTAGTATTAAAAACAGTAACGACACAACTAAAAAATACATAAGAAACGCATGTAAGGTCGCAATCAAACGCAACATAAAAAACCTTCAAAGAAACGATCCTCGGTAAAATACTACAGGTTATAATACTATCCAAGGATTTAAGAAAATGATTGTGCCTACATTAAATCCGACAAAGGGAACACCGCCGTAACTCTTAACAAAGACGAATACATTCACAGAACAATAAACAGAATTGAAACGGGTCCTTACATTCCAATTCCCAAGAATCCTGTAAACAAACTCACCACACAAGTCAAGGACACCACCAAAAGTTGCAAAAACACACTAGAAAAATAACAAGCCCTCTCTCTGAAGGTATGAAACCCTATTATTCCCAGACTTTACTGCTTACCTAAAATATTTAAATCTGGCAACAAAATGACCTTGATAGTGTGTGAAGGCTGTCGAAGGTGTAACTTTGCTGAATTGCATTTTCATACAATCCAGAACAAGACAACTTTGTACAATGATGCAGCAGTCACTGCGAAGCCGGTATTAAACGGTGGAAATTGTACAAAGTTGTGTTGTCTCGGATTTTATTAAAAGGCGATAATAGATGCAAATATCTCAATTAGAAAGAGTACAGTGGAGAGCAGCCAGATTTGTTAAACAAACGTACGAACGTATGGAAAGCGTCACATCATTATCGAAGGACTTAATATGGGGATCTCTCGAAGACCGTAGAAAGTGTTCAAGGTTAAGGATCCTAGAGAAATACAGATCAGAATGTCTAGCAGAGGATGTTGTTGGATTAATTGAGGCTACATTGGTAGAAACGATCATGACGATAAGATACCTGAGATCGGTCGTTCATTCTTTCCGAGAACAATAGGAGATCACAACAGGAAAAGTCAAATCTGCGAGTAATAACTGTTAGGTGGGCTTCGGTGCATTGCACCCCCTGCCATCCACCAGATTGGTTGATGGCAGGGGGTGCAGGATACCATTTAGATGTAAAGGTAGTTTCGCAATAATTGCAAAGACTGTTGACTCGGTGTACGTACATGCTAGCCTAACAGATTTAACAAAAAGGAGAGAGAGAGGGTGGAAGAGAGGGAGGAAATGGCTGGGGCAAGGCGGTGAGCGAAGATCACAAAGAAGAGGGACGCTTTCCCCTCCCCCACTCGCTCCGCCTTCCCCTCCGCCACCCATTCCCTTCCAATTAGATCACCTCCAGCAAACCACCCAATGATTTGCTCCTCCGCCGTTCCTTCACGAAATGCCACCACGCCGCGATCCCGCGATCTCCTCTCTTTCCTCCTCCTCCCTTCTCCTCTCTCCTTCCTCCCTCCGTCACGAATCCTTCCCCTCCAGTTCGGAGGAAGAAGGGAAAAAAAAGGAATGTCGCGGCGGCGAACCTTGATTCTCTAGTTCTTGAGGGACCTGTTGAGTGCTCCGAAATCGGCTGAGGAAAGCTCGAATTTTAGTAGGAGGAAGGTAGGGAGAGGTTAGACAGAGGATGGAATGGAGAAAGAGGGGCGAGAGGGAGACTCCAGAGTACAACCATCCCTCGTTTTACGCCGTGTTCCTAAAAATGACCGTGTAAAGCGAAACCGTGCAGATTGGGTTACGCTTTCCCGCACAGCAATTTCTACCTTCCGGTAGGTTTTAGGCATGCCCAATCCAATCTGGGCTATCCAGAGCCTTTCCCGTAAAGTTCTCATACCTAATTCTCTCTTTTAATACATCCAATGCACAAACATTTCCGAAAGTATTCCAACAATTTGAGCGGCGTCGCTTTCGCGGCAGAGTGAATTTGATTTGATTTGATTCACCGACTGATTTCCTAATCAATTGTAAATAACAAAACAATCGACAATTATTTAAAACTTACCTCACCCGAATAGTAGTGATGTAATCTTTATGTTCAAGTTAATTCCTTTGTCCTAAATTACCCATTTCTTTTCACTTATAAACGCTATGCACCTATACGTAAAGAAAATAGACGTATTTACGTTCATTTCTACGTCGTAGATAGTCATTTCACATCATTTTCCAAATGTTGCGGTAGCACGAAAAAATTAAACTAACTGGTGGTACCCGCAAAAACTTTTGCGAAGTCAGTCAGATATCTGCATGTTTAATCGAGCAGTCGCACATAGTTCGGAGATTTATTTATCTTGCAATTACTTAACTACGACTCGTTTGTGAAAATGAGGTTCACTTAATAACGAAGTGGAACGAAATGATGATGGCCGCAACAACAATTTAACTCAAATTATTATAAAAATGATATACCGTATTACAAACTTGTACATTCTGTCAGCCAAACCGACTTCTTACGTCAGTGTTTAACGTGGAATATACGGAGAATGCTATCAAGTAGAAAGTAATGAAAGAAGAAGCTCAGCAAGTGTTTTTTTTTACCTTTTTAACGCATATATCTCGACTGTTTTTGAGATTTGTGCCTTGTCATTTTGCTATTTCCGTTATGTAACAAATACTACTGAACCGGGGAATTTGATAAAACCGATAAAATCGTCGATTCGAAATTCATAAATCCACTCGTACTTCTACTTATAGAACTAATTACGCAGCGAGTTTGCTTCAGCCCAACAACCCCTCACTTGGACAAAAAAAAAACATTTTCATGGAACTGCTTACGCTATCATCAATATGCAAGAATGTTTGTTAAATAACAATGGCGAATTATAATAGTTCGTTCAAACGATCGCGCAAGACGCGGAATACTATTTGTTAACTCCGATCGATACGTATTTTATACAGTAATAAACCCTGAATGCTGAGGTGGCGTCACGACAGGAATACATATTCACCGACTGACATAACATTCACATAGATAGAAAGTTAAAATTCAATCTGCCGCGAAAGCGACGCCGCTCAAATTGTTGTAATACTTTTGGAAATGAATGTACATTTCCTCTTTGCCTCTTCTTCCTTCTATTACTACTTTCAGTAAACCGTTTCCTTTCAAAATTTGGCCCATCCATTTCTTCTGCCTGTCCCTTATTCCTATAATTAAGGTCCTTTCTTCCTCCACTCTATTCAAAACTTTCTCGTTCATTTTCCTCTCTGTCCAACTAATTAACTCCCTCTAGTCTACGCCACACGCAAATCTCAAACGCCTCTAATCTGATCACGTCTTCCTTTCTCGCTGTCTATGTCTCGTAACCATATAATACTACACTCCATAGTGGGTTTTTTACTAATCTTTTTTTTTATATCATTATTCATCCTGCCGGTCAACAACTCTCGTCGTCTGGTAAATGCCTTTTTGGCTCTTGTTATCCTTGTCCTGATCTCTTTCGTACTACTTCCATCCTGCGTCAGAATACTACCTAAATAAGTAAAAAATTCCAGCTGTTCCAGCCATTCCCCTTCCACTGTAACATTGACCTGGAGATACATGGAGTTTAATTTGGGCGTGCCTTGAGCTCAATTTTCAACAATGTAGTTAAAACGTATTCTGCGTCGCTTCCTACGAGTGAAAACGAAACATCATACAACTTTTTAATCTTCGGAGATAGTTTATAATCCGTGCTAAATTAAAATATGACCATGAAAATCCACACCGTCCTCTCAAAGGAAAATCGCGCTGAAACGAAAAGGTGCAAGTCCAAACCGCGCAATTTGGGGGATGAGTGTTTCGTAGAGAAAGGTGTAGAGGGGGAAGGAGGGCAAAATGATGGAAAAGGGAGAAAATAAGGGGGCGAGGAAGGAAAAGAGGGAGTTGGAGAGGGAGGGAGGATTGATCGATGTGGTCTTTATTTGGGGCGAGGTTGAGACTGAGAAGTCCCATATTCCACCTATCCCCTCGTCATGAAACATTTATAATAATACATAGAACATTAGCAATGCAAATACAAGTACCAAGAAAATACAAAAATAGGAAAAGAAAAGATGTAATTTTGTGGGAAAAAATATGGACTGCTGAGTAATGAAATCCATATAAAAAAATCCACTGCAGAAAAACACCCACACAAGAAAGGGGGTGTAAAAAACCTGCGAAACCTACTGAGATTCACTGAAGACATCAATAAATTAAATTTAGGACAAAATATAAATAAATTAAAATCATAAAGAAAAAAAATGGCACAGCACGAATAGATCATTGATAAAATTAACATATAAAAATGAAAAAATGAATAGATATTAACATAACGAGGTAAGGAGGGAGGTAAACAGAGAAAGAGAGAGGTGGGAGATAGAGCGCCAGAGAGTTGCGAAGAGAGACGGAGGGAGAGAACGTGTGGAAGGGGAGAGAAGGATAAGGATGGAACAAGGGAGGAAAAGAGGGAATAATAGAAAGATTAAGCGTTATGGAATGTGATACGAAAGGACAAAATAAGGAATATAGTAATGGGACGTGGAGAAATTAATGGGGATGGAATGAAAGAGAAAGAACAATGGATGAAAACAAGAGAGATTTGAAAAAACTGACAGAGGTAGGGAAAGGAAAGAAAGAATAGAACAGTGAAGGGAGTTATAGCTGGCAGGAAACGGGGAAGCAGAAAAGGAGGTAGAGAGGGGGAAAGAGGGAGTTGTGTTTAAGAAAGGAGGATCGTTAGAGGGAGGGAGGGAGAGAAGAAATGAGAATAGGAGGGAGAAATGACGAGAGAAGAGTTTGAAGACAGACAAGACAAACGACTTTATTCGGACGAAATTAATAATATAGAAAACTTTCTAACATTTAACCCTTCGTCATACGGTACAATTTACAATGAGGGATGTAAATATTTACAGCAGTTGTTTATTAAGTAAATAACACGACGTTAAGTTAGGAATGATGAATATATATGTATATCAGCGATGGCTAATCAAATAAAAGGTTTTAAATAATAGTATTCAGCTTTAGGTTTATGAGGTAAAAACTTTGTCTTGGTCATCACAGAATAAAACCCACTGCAGAAAAACATCCTCGAAGAGATGAAGGATGAGCAAAAGTCTGCGAAAGGTGACTGCATAAATAGAAGATATATATGCAAATATTAACATTATACATATTTCCAACTTTAAGGCAATGATGGTGTTAATTACAACCATATAATGGAACTATCAGTTCTGAGCCTAGGTTAATCACGCCAGAAACAAACGACTCTCGGTTAAATCAGTAAACCATCCTCGGATTATGTGCGTTGTTCATTTGTAGTTTTATCCTGGAGAAGAGATTTGAGATATGATGATACCGAAGAATTCGCTATTATGCGGAAAACTTATTTCTACCGAAATTTCTTTTTATGCGTTTTTGATTCGCTCTTACGCGGTTACGCGGCCAGTTAGATGCAAATAAAAGAAAGTTCTCCACCACACCACGAGGCGGCCATACAGTCTCTCATTGTCTCTTATGCTATGCGTATTAGTTCTACAGTCAAAGATATGAGAGTGGAAAGGATATTGTAGAGTGGAGATGAGACGGAGATTTCGTGTGATACTGTTTGAGCACATTTGTGAAGTTTTGTCTCCTTGCCCGCGGAATTTGCTTAGGGCTAAGACAACCCTCCAGCACTTTAAACCTCCACTATTATGTCACTCGCAACAGCCACCACTTGTGCTCATCTGCTTCCTTTTATTGGCGAGTATAATTTACAGTCTTAATTGTTTTAAGGTTGTTTTAGCGCGTAAGACGTCGTTATGGAGCGAAAGAAGAGCGTCCTGGACGTATCCCTATCTTTTGCATGTAAATATGGGTTCTGTTCATGCGAATTCGCTTTATGCGTCACTTTCCCGGAAAGCAACCCCCGCATAAAGAGAGGAAAACCTGTATGAGGGAGAGGACTTTGAAAGTTGAGTAGAAAAGTAAGAAAAAGGGCGATTAAAGGGAGAAAATGCGAGAGGAAAGAGGGATGGCGGAGAAGAGAGGTGAAGAGTTCAGGGGTGGGACGGGAGGGAGAGACCGAGAAAAACAATTGGGGAGGGACTGACGGTTGAGAGGAAAACGGAGATGGTGGACAAAGAGGAGGGATGAGGTATGCGGAAGATGAGGCGAAGGAGACGAGAGGTCTTTTTTGGAAGTGGGAGAGAGGGCGTGGGGTGGAAGTTTCGCAATTTTGGGAAAAGGAAAACGTTTCCGAACAAGTCACCGTTGGACGCAATTTTTGCGGAAAAGAATGAGCCGCTCGAGTTGATTCGCACCACGCCAAAACACATACAACTACAGCCGGAAAACGTTCGAGTCGAATTTGCCGGAAATACTTATCAGAGTATTTATCATTCCGATAATGAGACAGGATCACGTGAATGTGTGTTTTTCTTGAGTTTCGAAGCGGAAAAAGAAAAAAAATCTTTTTAATTTTAGTTATTTCGTTGAATTTGTTTGGATAAATTTGAGCTTCGGCTTTTGGGATGTCCTGTTTCACCCTACTAAGGTTACTCAAGATTTTAAAAAATTTTCTTTTGCATATTTTAATTCCAGCATGAGAACCATTTTTCACATCAAAAGGTGACGTATATGTAAACAGATGAAGCATTCAGCTGAGAATGATAATTTAAAGGTTCTGTAGAGCAAACATTGCCGCCCTTAAAAGATCGTGTCTACATTTCCTAATGCGCACACCCCTCGCATTGCACGGCTTAGCTTTACACGTTCTAGGTTTATCGCATTTTATATTTTTTTAGATAACTATCTCGAATTGCACGTTGTTCTTGGTTTCGAAACGGTCTCCAAGTATTTAGAGTCGTTAAATGTCTCAGTTTGACTCAAGAAGTTAAAAGTGAGAATAAAGAACATTTTCCATCCTTTCGCTCCCCTTCCCTATTTACATTTTTCTCTAAAATTTCCCTCATATTGCACGGTATCGCTTTACACGTTTTCTGTTTAGCACGGGTTTCTTTAAAAAGAGCCACCTCGAATAGCGCGGCAATCGATTTTACTTTAACACGGTTTTTGAAACTCTCCGAAGATTTAAAAATAAAACATGAGATGTCTTATTGTGACTCAAGAATTTATTAGAAAAGATAAAGGAAGCAATGCTGAGTACGATGCAATTGGATAGTTGCACGTTGAACTCGGGATGCACTCAAATGTAACTTCGTGTATTCGTGCGGGAAAATTTATCTCACTTTGAGCGGTTTTTTCCAGGAACGCACGTACCATACAAAGCAAGGATTGGGTGTACACTAATTCCGTTGCACTAAGTTTTTCGCCAACAGTGAGGATCAAGAAGTGACATTTTCTCGTCAGATAGGGTTCATTTTTTTATTGAAGCTTTTTCGGAACTCGGAATTCGTTTTCTTTTCAACGGAAACGATCGATTTCGGTCGATTTAAAAAATATAATTGGGAATGGACCAGTTTCGTCCGGTAATTAAGAAAACCGTAGTGTTAATAAAAAAGTTGCGAATGTTTTTTTGTATTATTGTCCATCCGAGTCATGGGATTTAGGGCTGTCTTTCTAATTAAGATTTTAGTTTTTTAATTAATTAATTACTTGTGTGTGTACTTAGAATAGGGTGCAACTAACGAACTTGGATAAGAAATGGACTCATTCATACCTTAAAGATTGAGCTGTATATTTTTATAACTGGAGATTGTCTGTTATTACACCATATATTCGAGGGGTGTGAAACCTGTTTACGTGTTAAGCCGCGTTCCATTAGAAGTCGCAGGTGCCTCGGCGGGCCGTATTCGGGTTTACTCAGGGACTAACTCAAGAGATTATGCGCGCTTTTAAATATTGAAGTTAAGTCTGAACAATTTCTAAATCGTTAAAACTTTACCACACAACAATTTCGATGAAAATATATAAAATTTGTGTTTTAAATATCGACGACCGTTTCTTTAACAAAGCTTCGCTTCTCGGTTGCGGCCCGCGGGTCGTAGGATGCAATCCCCTGATGTATAGCGTCAATTCTGTGTCGTTTGCGTTATGTGCCGTGTTTTACGTTTGCTGTGGAAACACACGAACGGGATATTTGCTCGTTATAAAAGACCGACAGGGCTTTATATCAAACATCTTTTTCATTAAACTGTAGATCTTTCAGGCCTTCTTTCATGAAATATCAGTCACATCTATCATTTTGCTGTATTCGTTCTTGCAGTGAGCAATTATTATCTAATTTATAACTTCCGTGGTGGAATATTCCTTTATATTTCAAGCTTTTGCCGGTAAGATACATTTCTTAAACTTTTAGACGAGTTAGCTTTTTTGCAGGCAAATGAATTTCATCGAAAAAAATCAAGGTTAGGTAAGAAAAAGTTGATGTTGAAGGTAATATACTGACAAGGTGAAAAATGAAGCGTCTTATGGATAACCATGTTATTTAAAGCATTGGTTATAATTCAATAAATATTATCGAGCTCACATTACGGTTGAAATCATATTGAAAAATTATGTTACCCCATTGGACATAAAAAAGGCTGGAAAAACAAATTGGGCATTTCGGCTACGAAGCAGGCGTCATCAATGGTGTTTTCCTGATGTAGATAGTCTGGAATCGGTTAATCACCGCTACTTTGTACCCGAACTGTGCACATAAAAACATCGAGATGAATCACCACTGACGACGCCTAATTTGTATCAGAATCACGCATCAATTTTTCCCAGCCTTTTTTTATAGGCTATTTGAGAAACAGGTTTTTCGACATTAATCATAAAATACCAGCGGTGTCCGAAAAATTAATTGCTCTCCGAATCGCAATTCGCGTTTTCAATTCGTCGCATTTAAAATCGTGCTTTCTGCATCGCCATGGAAGGAATCATCGCCCGTTCGAGGCACATGAGTAATCCCGCATCGCATGCGGTCGGTACGCAAACAGGTTTGTTATTCGTCGCATGTTAAGGAGCGAGGTGAGGTTTTAGGTGGCGTTTAGTCCCCATTTTCCTCGTCAGATGGCGCCGCGCTCAACTCTTTCTCGCGACCGAGCTTCTGGCGTTTCGAGATAGCGCATTCTGACGCACACGGGAGACTTAAAACCGAAATCTTTTCTTCTTCTTCTTTCCTCGAATAGAAATTCAAATGAGGACCGAAGAAAATCCGGTGTACCTGGAAAGAAGTATTTTCGGTTGGTCGCCTTGGCAACGGAGAGGAAGAAAGGATATATAAAGACAGAGAGAGAACATTAGGATCCATGATTCCATTTTCCTTATGATGTAATACTTTGCAATATCATCATCATCATGAGGTGTTCTGCCTCTAGGCAGGTCCCTGGCACCAGCGTTGTCTCCACTCATTTCTGTTCCTTGCCATTTCTTTCATTTCCTGATACCCTCCCATTTCTTTCAGATCATCAAACATTTTTATTCTTCTACGTCCCCTTTTCCTTTCACCTTCTACTGATCCTTCCAACACCATCAATAGTAAACCTTCTCCTCTCAAGATATGCCCTAACCAGTTACTTTTCCTCCTCTGAATTGTTTCAAGTAATCTTCTCTTCTCATTCACCCTTGTTAGTATTGCTTCATTCCTTATCCTATCCGTCCACTTAACCTTCTCCATCCGCCTCCACACCCACATTTCAAATGCCTCTAGTCTTTCTTTCTCTCTTTTCTTTAGCGTCCATGTTTCACACCCATAAAGCAATACACTCCAAACATAGCACTTCACAAGACGTTTCTTCAGATTTAAATCCATTTTACCACATAGTACCCGTTTTTTCCTATTAAATGTTTCTTTTGCCATTGCTATTCTTGTTCTTATTTCTTTTTCACTTCTCCAGTCTTCAGTTAGCATGCTTCCCAAATATCTATACTGTTTTACTTGCTCCACTCTTCCATCCTTTATTGACACATTCATAATCTCTCTATCCCCTATTCTCATCACCTTTGTTTTCTTTATGTTCATTTTCATTCCATATTCCATCATCCTGTCTTCTAGCTTTGTAACCATTTCCTGAATATGCCTCGTTTCATCTGCCAAAATTACCATGTCATCAGCAAACCTTATACAATTTATTATTCTACCCCCAATACTAATTCCTTTATCATTCCCTATTCCATTGTCAATCATTTCTTCAGCATATATATTGAACAGGGTTGGCGATAAGCAGCAACCTTGCCTTACTCCTCTTCCTAGATCATACCATTCGGTCTGTGCATCTTTTATCTTCATAGCTGCTTTCTGTTTCATATACAGCTCTTTAATTAACCTTCTATCTTTCCAGTCTACTTTTTTTGCTTTTAGTATTTCCATCAGTTTTTCCCAGTTCACTCGGTCGAATGCCTTCTCCATATCTATGAAGCACAGACTAATTCCTTTACCCCTTTCTATATATCTCTCTCCACTCATTCTTATCAATCCTATTGCATCTCTTGTACCTCTACTCTTTCTAAATCCAAACTGTTCCTCTGCAACATTTTCTTCCATTTTGCTAATTAGTCTCCTGTTCATAACCCTAAGTAGAACCTTTGCTGCATGTGTAATTAAACTGATTGTTCTGTGTTCACTGCATTTTCTTGTTCCTTGCTTTTTCGGAATTGGAATCATAATTGTTTTGACGAAATCCTCTGGCCACATCCCCTTGTCATAGATTGCATTACACAACTTCACTATTTCTTCCAGTCCTTCCTCATTAAGACACTTAAATAATTCTATCGGTATCTCATCTACCCCTATTGCCTTCCCATTCTTCATATCCTTTATTGCTTGTTGCACCTCTATTTTCAATATCGAAACCCCTGTTTCGTCATTATTTATTTCTTCCTGCTCTTCAATACGGAGATCCTTTGGTTTTTCATTTGATTTGTACAACTCCTCCATGTATTCTCTCCATCTATTAAGGACCTCCTCTTCCTTATATAGAACTTTGCAATACTCTGTCCGAAATTTCGCTAAATCAGCAACAGTGGAGTTTCAGTTCACGACGAAAGTTTTTCGCATAAAAAAATCGGTACAATATACATTGCACAAACTTTCTCATATACTGAGTATGTCTCACTACACTCCTTCCTGACCGGAAGGGAACTCTTACTGCTACAAAAACAACTAAACCGCGAAAAATGTCTTCTGCACGTAAACGATATTAATATAATATGTGAATTTTGTGAAAATCAAACTTGATAAATAGTTATCTCATACATAAATGTCAAGTATTCACAGATTGAAGAAGGCACATAGGCGCTGGAACAAGAATAAACTACGCTTCATAACGAAAAATGCTCCTCAATTAGTTGACGACTTACATCTGATCCTCCTATAACACGGAGGATGCGTTCTGAAAAAGTGCCGCGTAATGTGAAACGAGGTTGAATTCCAAATCCCTTCAGGCACCCTCCTCCAGACCCAAAACTCCCAAACATCTCTCTGACGTATATACGATATGTGTACAATTTGAATGTTGATGCCGGTTATCTAATCTTATAAACAAAATATTCGAACCCCCCAAAATGTCTCTTCCTCGCTCTGCAATCTGGAATCCCAACATCTCAAGGACGTAATAAACCGCATTGATGCGAATCATAATCCGCGTTTAATAGTATTAAAAACGAATCGAATCGTATAGGAGGGACAGATTTATAAGCTAAACGACTTATAACCATGCAAAGTATAGCGGGGACCTAATGCATATAGTGAGATGGAGAAAATGTGTTGCCCACAAACCCCAATTCTCTCGATGGGCTGACAGAGCCTTTTAGCCTCTTCCGAAAACTTTTACCTCCGCCGAGAGAGAAAGAGAGAAAATGCTTTCCACGAGCAAAATAAAAACCTTGTCGTCACCAAGGGAACATTACTCTCCGTGACGGCTGAGGAACCCAGCCGCTCTGTCACTTCCAGTAGCATCTTTCTAGCTAAATATTGCCGAAAATTCTTGAGGTTTGACCGGTCGCTTTCGTTACCATGATCGCTTTAGGACATTGTTGCCTCGTGCGAAATCGGCGAATGAATGTTTTCTCGTGACATAAAGCCACGAATCGAGGCTTACATCTGAATAAAATTTAACCAATAATACGCGCATATATCAGAATATAAATAAGTTAGTTTCAACAATCGGTAAATTTTAACGGGTATTATATTTTCTCGAAAATTTGTTTCAATATTCTTTGAATTGAGTTCGCGATTTCTTTCGTTCAGCCTATAAACGAGATATGTATTGATTTCAAATGGCTCCTATCAGAATCGATTTTATTTGGCATGGAAACGGTTTAACTGTGCTAAGATTGAAAACGTCGAGGTTTTTCGAAAAGTATTTCCTGAAATATATGCCTCTCAATCTTGAAGTGTAAAATTATCGATCGAACTCTTTCGCGTTTTATTTCGAAAGTATTTGTGGAGCACTTAAAAAGAACATTTTCCCATTTCTTATCTGTATCGGTAAAAAGTCCCATTGCGTCGCGACTTCCTTCTTTTCCGTCAGATAGTTGATGATTTATTTCTTCATGACATTTGCGGGAATAACCGCTGCATAGCTAAAGGCACCCTTCCTAGTCTCATAAAATAAGTGAAACGGATTACGATAAAATTATCTTTCATTCTAGGAGGGTCGTAATAAAGAGAGGAAGAGAAAAAAGTTACAGTTACGCAAGACACCAACAGGACAATTGGTCATAAGATTTCCACTAGTTTCCGAGACAAATGTGGAATAAATACTCTGTCTTTTTTCGTCATTGCGGAAATTGACTGATTTTTCTCGAGCCCAAATCAGTAAATATTGGTATTTTTTCGCCCATAAAAAGCAAAAAAAACCGGGAATATTGTTTGGATTAGTGAGGAAAATCGGTAAATGTGTTTCTTGCTAACAAATTTCAAGTTCCAATTCAAGCTGGAAAATATTTATTTCGTTTTTTGGCGAATAATCAAAATTTAAAATCGATTGAGTAAATTAAATTTTTTGACTTTTAGAATAGGAACGTAAAGAGAGCTTAAAATTCGGGAGAATTAGAGGCGTCGAAAAACTGACCAATGTGTTAAGAAATCATATTAATAAAGGTGTATTAGTAAATAATAAATCATAACATTACTAAATCAGTATGAAAAGTGAATAAGTACATCGTCGAAATCAGTACGTAATTTATCAAATCTGTATGGTCGGTAGCTTTTAAAATACTTAGAACTTAGATTTTGAACGAAATGAATGGTTTCGTTCCTCGCAGCTGTTTAGGTACATTCAAACATGTTATTATCCATTTTAAAAACTTTTGCCTGCGTAAAACTTAGGAAAATCGTCATTGTCGATAAATATTTACGTTTGAAGCGAAAGTTTTTTTGTGCCTAGAATTTTCCGTATGCGTTTCACGAGCGCAAAATCGTATATATCCAATTGCCATGTCAAACTGTCAAAATAATTGAGGCATACAACTTAGAATTTTTTGTTGTGGCGAAATTATTTTGCGTGCAAAAATTTTGTAATTCTATCGAGCATTCTTTAATATTTTGTTTTAAAACTGTGTTACGTGAACAATGACAGCAAAAGTGGCACGCATTAAAATTTTCGTTAATTCAGCTGGTATATAAAGGTTACTGATGCCAATATTATTGCCGAAACATTGCTTAAAAACTTTGCTAATCCTCAAATAAATTGAACTCTATTATATTGTGGATTTTTTATATCGTGATAATTCGAACACGAATTCAAAGCTTTATTTCTACAGACATAAGAACTAAATATGTATATACTAGTGTAATTGCCCGTCAAAAATGGCGGGTGTGCACTAATAAAGAATTAAAATAATGTCCATTAAAATATTTTAATAAAACCCTCCTTTATGTGCACCAAAAAATAAATAATAAATATGAATTTCATCTAATTGAATACTCCAGAAAGTAAGTATAGTTTTGGGTATATTCAAGTTGTATAGGAATGAGATATCAGAGATGATTTGTTTGTACTCAAAATATTTTTAATAATTCGGCAATTTTAGTTTCTATATCTGACTTAGGAAAATTCATGAACACAATATAAATGAATTACGGAATATTTATTGATGTTTGTTTAAATTTCAAAATAGCGTCAAAATTTCGTGAATATGTGGACTGACGCAACGCGAATTAAAAATCCCTTTTAATCAGGAGAAATTACAAAAATCGGTAACAATAAAAATTACCGTGACGATAGATTTTCACGAAAAATACGTCAAATTTTGACGTTAAAGGTTAATTTTTGTATCGATTGGACGCGTATTAGAAAATCAATCGCAAGAAAATGATATCCCGTTTTTTTTAGGCGCTATTTGGCTCAACTTCCGATTTCCTACGACGATTCTTAATAATTTTAAAATAAAATGATTAATATGCTACACTCATACGCGTGTTAATCATAAGGATAAAATAAAGGCCTCTGGAATCGAACTCAAGATCTTCTTGTGGTCGATGACGTATTGAAAATGTGCGAAAAAAAGATCCCAGTATATCGCGAAAAAATCGTCGAAATCATTCCTTCCATTCTTCAGTTATTCCCAATAAACCAAAATTCGTCAGCAGAGGCTCGACCGCCAGCGTAGAAACTGTGAGAACTGCCTTTTATTAGATCCGATTTCAAAATCATCATTAAAATTATATGATGACCTTAAGTCCTTTTAGAGCATTATACATGACAGAGCAAAATGAAAAGATGGGCGCCAGAATTGATTTAAATTTGACTGAAAAACTCTCTGCCGACTACGCGATAAATTTACGGTCGAGAAAACAGGATTCTTATGTCTCTTTCTCCCATCCATCCTCTTTCTCTCTCTCTTCTCCTGTTCCCTCCTCCACTACTTTTTCTTTGTCTCACTATCTGTCTCCCCACCTCCCTCTCTCCCTCACTCTCTCCCTACGTCTCTCTTCCTCTGTCCGTCTCTCTTCCTTCCATTCTCTCCCTTCCTCTCTCACTCCCCTCTCCCTTCCGCTCTTATCCTCCCTTTCTCTCTCCCTCCCTTGTTTTTTAGGATACTGCACTTAAATATTTTCTCCGTAATCTCAATCTCTTTTCATTTCCAAAATTGCTAAATTAGCATTGTATTTATGTAGTATTGCATTTTATGCAATTTCTTATTTTATTTTTATTCTGTTACTTTCTTATTATTTCTAATTGAAAATGTGTTAGGTGGAAGAAGACGCTGCCTACTCTCAATCTCGCCCAAATAAAGACGAATATTTATCAATCTCCGTCCCTCTCTCTCCCTCGCCCTTTCCCTCGCTCTCTCCCTCTCTCCATTCCCCCATCCATCCTCTCTCTCCCTCTTTTCCCCTCCATCTCCCTCCTCTCTCCCTCCTTCCATCTTCCTCCCTCCCTATCTCTTCCACAATCTCCCTCCCTCTCTCCCCCTTCTCTCTCTCCCTCTCACTCTCTCTCCATTCCTCTCTCTCCCTCTCCATGGGGTTTTTCCTAGGGAATAGTACGTTTTCTTCCCTAGTTTTTCCCCGCGACAACAATTACCCATCTGTTTTTAAATCCTATACTATCCTATACACTTCATTGTATTTTATATTGCTCTTCATTTTATGTAAGCTTTTAGTTTAATTTTATTACTTGTTACTATCTAATTGTATGTTATTGACAATGGGTTAGATGGAAGAGGAGACTGTTTTGTCTCAATCTCTCCCTAATAAAGACGTATATCTATCTATCTATATCTCCCTCCCACCCTTTCTATCCCTCTTTCTCTCCTATCTCTCTTTCCTCTCCTTCACTTTATTTCCCTTGCCATCTCCTCTCAACATTCCAACTCTCCCTTCCTCCATCCTTTCTTTATCCTCCCTCCTAATATTCTCTCCCCCCTCTAACCCCCAGTTACGGTTCCATTGTCCGACTCAACTTTCGCTGACAACGATGGGATAAGACTCTTGAGACAAACGCCGTTGTATTCAAGCCATGAGTGAGTGAGAGAGAGAGAGAGAGAGAAGTTTATACACGCACGCATACACTCTCTCGCTCTGAGGTGTAGCTAATAGACAAGACGCCGTGCCAGTATCTTGTTCTCTCTCTCACTTCTTCTCTCTCTCGCTAAGAAAAGGAATGCCATCTACGTGGATCACATTACGCGCACCGAAATTCATTTGGTAGAGCTGTTTTTTAAATATAGTACCGTTCCTAATTTCTCTTGACTCCCTCTATGTTTATCGTCGCGACGGACCCGCCATCTACGAAAGAGAATTATTGGCCGTTGAAAAAGAAAACACATCTTTCCTCAAAAAAATGCAACCTTTTCGTTTACCGCCATTTTATCGAAATCAGATGCCTAAACTAAAAACCATGCTGCTTGGCACGCCTGCGTCTTTGAAAGCGGTTTTCTCCGAATTTTCATGTCAATCGGTTGACGGGACTTGAATGCCCCACTTCTTCAAAAGCATTTTCCTGTGAAGTGCTTTGTGCTACCTGAGGAGAGGCACGTAACGATTCTTAATTTGAATAGACGACTGAAAATTTTCGAGACCTTAAGGAATGCAGATTTTTCACCTGTACCTATGACATGTATACTGTCATATTTAAAATAGTATTTTAAAGGTAACGTTCACCACATTAGAGACTTGCCTGAAATTTCCGAGTGTTTTTACCTATAAAAGCCGTCGCAAGGCAATCAAGTGCCTTAACACTTTAAAGATGGCAGCGATAGACGTTGTTTGAGATACCATCTCGATACCTATACCTGTTTATGGGAAAAAGTATGAAGCTCTCAATAAGATGCTGAGGTAAATTTAATACGTTTAGAATAGTCCGTGAAATACGCGGTGAATACCGAGTACACAAATTTGATTTCATGCACTTTAAGAGTCCATGTTTTAATTGTTTACTCGAAATTAATTTAATTACTAATAATGTTACGAATACAGATAAGGGAGTTTTTCTTTTCTCTGTTCACAACCCACACTATGGTCGCCCCTGGCTGAAATACTGACCTTGAAATTTTGAGTTTTCCTTCTATGGCTAATTCAAATTTATTGTTATTTTTTGCAATTCCAGTGCTCTAATAGGTTGATTGTTTTTCAGAATATGGTCGAATATCTGTGACTCCAAAATCCATGAACTGAATTTTATATAGCTCGAATAAGACTTTTTCCTCTCCTGCATTCACATGCGTTAAATAAAATAACTCTAACTTACCTGATGATGCTACGATTGTAACGAAACCGGTCGTGTTCTTTTTTAATATAACATTTTTGTGGAAGTTACAGAATATTCTCTGCGTCCACTTGAGGTACGACTTACAGATGCTCCACGGTGTGAAGGTTTTCGGGTTCAGAAGATATTGATTCTTTTAGTCATTTGAAATCTGACCCTTGACTGCTGTCAGGAGGTGAGGTTCGTTTAAAAATAGCCTTTTCAACATTATTGCTAGCGGTTATTTTGATGAAAAATTATAGTTGTAAAAAAATCTAATGATTGTATTTATATCCAAAACTAAAAGCAGAAACTTATGAACTAACATTTTGATGTTTGAAGTGTAATTTATTATCGGTAAGACCTTTGCGCATTGCAAAGGACTTTTATAGCCTCCAAAATAATTATTCATGAAAAGTTAGTTTTTAATGCTTGCATGGTTAACCGCTACTCAAATCAAAACATAAAAGGTGACCGATAGAGTAAGATATAATTCAGGAATGAAATGCGTGATTCAAGTGTGAGAGAATTATAGTGCTTCAAATGCTATTCCATGGCTGTCTCTAGGAAACACCCGTTGTAAATGAGTTTCATCGAAGGAGCAGAGAACCGAAGGCGTGGAATCGCACCGAAAATCGGTTGTATCTTCTTGAGAACGGTTTCTTAGTAATTTATTTCTATCGCATTGTGAACCATCTCAACCCTCTCTAATTCAATCCTAAGGTCCTGTTACACACCTTTTCCTGCTGTCTCAACACCTTATCATTTTCATCTCTCTCCTTCGCTTTCATTCGGTCTTCCTTCGCTAATTCTGCCTAAGTTAGCCACTTTCTTCTCCCAAATTCACCCTCTCTCTCTCTCTCTCTCTCTCCGTCGCTCGTTTTCACTTCCTCGTCCTCCTCTTTAAGACCTCTCTGTCTGTCGCTCCCTCCCTCAGTATCCTCTCTCTTTTTATCTTTTCCCGCTCCACCTCTTTCTCCTTTTACCTCGCTTAACTTCCCCTCATTTCCACCCCGCTCTTCTCTCTTTCCTTGCTCTTTACCTGCCTCTTTATCCCTCTCTTTCTCCTCAATATTTACCATTCTCTCCCTCTTTCTTTCCACTGCTTCCTGCCTCTCTCGCCCTTCTTTTTCTCCCTCCCTCTCTCTCCCTCCCTTTTTCTCCCACCCTTTTTCTCCCTCAATTTTTCTCCCTCCCTATCTCTCCCTCCCTTTTTCTCCCACCCTTTTTCTCCCTCCCTTTTTCTCCCTCCCTTTTTCTCCCACCCTTTTTCTCCCTCAATTTTTCTCCCTCCCTATCTCTCCCTCCCTTTTTCTCCCACCCTTTTTCTCCCTCCCTTTTTCTCCCTCCCTTTTTCTCCCTCACTTTTTCTCCCTCACTTTTTCTCCCTCCCTTTTTCTCCCTCCCTTTTTCTCCCTCTCTTTTTCTCCCTCCCTTTTCCTCCCTCCATTTTCTCCCTCCCTCTCCCTCTCTTTTTCACCCTCCTTCCCTCCCTCTTTGACAAAACAATACTTATTGTACATGATTTATACTTTGTTATTGTATGTTATTCATTTCTTTGTTTTTTCCATTTTGTTTAGACATACCAATGTTAATATATATTCAGTTTTTCATTTTTATGTTTATTTTATCAATAATCTATTCGTGTTGGGCCAAAATTTTTTCTTTATTATTTTAATTTATTTATATTTTGTTCTAAATTTCATTTATTGATGTTTTCAGCGAATCTCAGTAGGTTTCGCAGGTTTTTCACATCCCCCTTCTTGTGTGGGTGTTTTCCTGCAGTGGGTTTTTTTTACATGGATTCCATTATTCAGCAGCCCTTAATTTTTTCCACAAAATCAGATCTTTCCTTTTCCAATACTTGTATGTATATTGTTACTGGTATTTACATCGCTAATGTTCTTTGTGTTATTATATATGTTTCATGACGAGGGGTTAGGTGGAAGATGGGGCTTCTTAGACTCAATCTCGCCGCAAATAAAGACCACATCAATCAATCAATCAATCTTTTTCGCTCCCTCTCTCTCCCTCCCTCCATCTCCATGCCTCTTTCTCCCTCCCTCTCCATCCCTCTTTCTCCCTCCCTCTCTCTCTCCCTCATTCTCCCTCCCCCTCTCTCCCTCATTCTCTCCGTCTCTCCCTTCTTTCTCCCTCTCTCTCTCCCTCACTCACTACCTTCCTCGTTTTCCCTATTTCTCTAAGGCTCTTTTTCTCCCACTTCGTTCCCCCTTCTCTCTTTCCCACTACTACCTTCTTTTTTCCTTCTTCCTCCCTCCTTATTTCTTTTAAACTCCTCAAGCCCTTCCTTCTTCCTCCCCTCTCTCCCTGCCTCCTCTTTGTAAGAAGGGGCTATATATATGTAGTCACAATTTCGCCCTAAATAAAGTCGTTTGTCTGTCTATCTACCTCTCTCCCTGCATCCCTCCATCCCAATCTCTCTCTCATTTTCTTCCATATTAATTCTCTTATCTCCCCCCTTCCTTCCTCTCTTTTCTCTCTTCACTCTGTTGCCCTCTATTACTCCCTCACCTTTCCTACCTAAACCCCTCTCCCACTCACTCCCTCTCACTCCTCTCACCCTATCTCTAGCTCCAAATCCCCTCTTCTTTTTCTTATCACTCACCCCCTCCCTCCCGCACTGTCAATTCTTTTCTCTCTCCTTTCCCCCGTCCCTCCCTCCCCCATATCCCCTTTCTCTCCCCCATCCCCTTTCTCCCCCCTATCCCCTCCGTAGCCCCTTCCTATCGCCTGCAGGATAGGGGAGTTTTGATCGAGGAGCGGTTCGGACGTCGTGAGGAGCAGTTAACGGAATTCATAAGCATCGTCCGACTGACCCAATTCGCCTCATGGCAACGCAAGCACGGAATCTTCAGTTTTCATCGCTAGGCGGCAAGGGTTCGTGAGGCGGAGGCCGCGAAACATCGTTGCTAGGTCGGATTCAGAACCCTCTGAATTATTTATCGCTGCCTCGCGTTTTTGTTTTCGTGACGTACGATAAGGTTCGCCGAAGCCTTGAAAAAAAGAAGATCATGTTAGTTTTAAAAAAAACAACATCTGATAGTTACGTTTCTGGGTGACATATCTGAGTGATGTGCAACGAGCAATTAGGGAAAATAACAGATGACGATCGACGAACCCAATTTTCTTGCATAATGAAACAATCTTTGATATCTTTCGTACGTTCCGAGGAAGAACTGGGTTTGATATGCAAGCATTATTGAGATTATAGTAACTTGCTGTAATTACGGTTGAATTTCCATGGTTTTATTTCTATTTATTTTGTTACAATCGAGTGCGGTGCTCTAAGCCAACTTAACTGGATTCATTTGCCGTATTGATTAGGGGCACAAGCCTTCGTATTCTAGAATAAGCACTTAAATATTAAAAAATGATATAATAGTCACCCTTTTCATAATATTGCTATGAAAGTCGGAGATCCCTTAGATGACCACTTATATTATCAATTTTTGATACTTGAGCGCTTATTTTTTAGATGCCTTCAGCCATAGGACGAGCTCAATAATTCTCTATAGTGAAGAAACTTCCTTGCTTACAGCGGCGATCGTCTTACCCGCGGCTTTAGCTTTGGAAAGCATTCATTTGGCTTCCATGCATCTCCGCTGAGGCCGACACTATTTATGTTTTGACAGCGACCAAATATCTTTTATCGATTTAGCGCTCCGTGTATAAAATACATAAAGCAAAGATAAACGCCAGAGGCGTCTGAATGCGATAATCTGGAGGTCTCGGCATGCATTAGGCAGCGACTGGAAAAAATACTTATCAGCTCGAGAATTATCGGAGGTTTACGTTAGGGGTATGGCGAAAATACTGCCTTTCTTCTCAAACGCTGCTAAATATGCATGCAGAAAAAATGCCAATGGAAATGAGAGGCGAAAATCTAAAGCAGTTATTTATAGCGTGGCCACCAAATAATTTTAATGCGGCCACCTGCAAAATTATATTACAAACATAGGAATAATTAAGATGCAGACCGTGATGTCACATTTTTCTTTAATTACTATTATTTATTGTTATTTTATCTCATTAATCTTCTTAGATGCCTAGATCGAATTCGAGATTTCAACATAAATACACGTTTTGAGGTCCCCTGAGCACGTTTCGATTATTTTATCGATGATGTATGTGTGTGTGTGTATGTGATAGGAATTTTGTGGGTGATCCAACTCAAAAAATATTAATCAGATAAACGCGAAATTTTATATTTGACATTTTTATTAAAGGGACAAGAGTTGATTAGCTTTTGGTTAAAATCAGCCAACCGGAAGTGACATTTTAATCTTGGTCTCTTTTTCGTTTTTGCCGATTTTTCCATTAAAACTTCTTAATTTATAATAACATTCGATTTAAATATTGTAGATAATGTTATTCTGTACAAGTTTTGTTTGTAACTTTTTTCTAGAATGCATCGTTTAGGAATTGTTTTGATTTTTTCGGTTTTTTTTAAATATCTCCTGTAAGACTTCGTTGTAGGTAATGTTTATAAATAATATTGTAGATAATATTTTCTACGACATTTGTTTGAAACAAATTTTCGTAAAATCTGTAATTTCGGAGATATTTAGTTTATTTATTCATAACTTACCACTGTACACGGACACCACCTGTCGAATAATTCCTGAAGCAACATATTCAATAAAAACTGAAGACGAAAGGAATTTCGAGCGACTTATTAGACAAAATAAAAATATTAGCTTAAAATTCCATTTCCGAATAATTCATTTAAAAAAAATTATATTTTCAACAGCTTGCGCTATAACAATTTGCCACCCTTTACAACAGGAAACAATTTTTTTTAGTGATTGTTAATTCAACATTTGAAAGCCTAGCGCTATTGGTTCGTTGAAACAATTTCTTCTATCGTATTCATGTCCCGTTTTTTGTCGATTGCCTGTGTTTATTTTTACTTTCTCCATATACGAAGTATTAAAGAGAAAGTATTGTTATCATGAAGAAAATCGAATTCGAGATTTCAATGGATATACATGTTTTAAGGTCCACTGAACACGTTTTGACTATTTTCTTGATAATGTCTGTGATCCGCCAACTCGTCAGTTATCAACCACATATGGAGAAAGTCATGTGTTGGCCACATCAGATTTTTTTCTTGGTATTGGTTTCATCTTTCTTTCTTTTTTTATTATTCGATTTCATCCGTCTTTGATTGGATAGTTGCAAATTTATGTACTTTACTATTTCATGCATAGCCATAAGAAGTAGCGCATATATATATTCTCTTAAAACTCGTCAATATTTGTTTTCAGTACGGTACATAGAAGATATATAATGCAGTCATCATGGAGAAAGCCAGGTGTTGGCCACATCAGATTTTTTCGTAAATAACCGTGGATGAAATATTTTCTTACAGTACTTTGCAATATGTATTGTTTTTCTTATTTAACCTATGTGACATTACATTTGGCTCTGTAATCGAACCGTTGTTTTGTTTATCTGGCTAAGAAAACTTCCCTATGAAGTCTCACGATCGCTTCAAATTATTTTTTTTTTTGAGATACGAATTTATCATTGCTGAGACATATTGCCTATAAAAGTATAAGAAAATCGAAAATTTATTTTGGCCCAAATATATTACAGATTTCTATCAATCGGTATACGTACATACGATATACTTATAAGTACGCCGTACAAAAACAGTTACGTAGAAATTTATCCCGCGAAACGGGTGTCTTCGGGAAAATGGAAGCTTCCGCAACATTCTTTTTATCTTCTTAAGTAGGAAAAATTTTCAGTCTAAACATAAAAGTAAAGGTTTTTTTTCCTTGTTCAGTGCACTAAAATCAGTTAACGGACAAGGAAGCATCGGAACCTCGATGTTAGAAAAGAGGAGATGTCTGCGAACGCTGATCCCAAGGAAGTAAATGGAGGTCAGATAAGAAGGCATTGAACGATAATGATGCAAGTGGAGACTCAAGAGGAAATCGTCGAAGTAGGGAAAAAATCGTTGAGAGGAGAGTGGAAACTGGAATGAGACGCGGAAAAGGGGGGATTATAACCTTGAAGAAATCACTGCACAATCATTCTCATATCCTCGCCCTTCTATTTCATACGATAATGTCAGCGACGGTTATGCATCTAGGTCAGTGATGACCAACCTGGGTGCCGCGGCACCCTGGGGCGCCGCCGCTGATTTTTAGGGGTGACGCGGTAAAACTAGTTTTATAAATAAATCGAAGATTTTGATGCGTTTACGGGTAACTAGGGCATTAATTTTATCTCTAATAAATTGATTATTGCGTTATACCAACAAATGGATACGTCCAAGCGTTGTAATACTCTTTTGTGAAAATATATTAAACATTACTTGAAGGCTGGGGTGCTGTTTATCTTTGAAAGGGTGCTGCGCCTACGAAGAGGTTGGGAACCACTGTCCTAGGTGGTTGTTCGATCGGCTGATGGAATTGTTTATGAAAACTTGTTTAGTCGCATGACATTATTTGAATGGGGGATTAGGTGGTAGTCGGGAGCAAATATCGATATGCAGGTTTACCGAAGATTCAAAATACAAAATACTTGTCGTAGGTATCTCCAATAGCCACAACAAAGTTATAAAAATCTGATGTGGCCTCCACATGACTTTCTCCATGCCTGTAATATTTTCAAGAATTCCAAATCGGTTAAAAGATAATAAATATTTTAAGGAACTACGAGACAAATTCAAAGACTTAACAAAAAAACAAAAAATAAACACAAACCGTAGCCTTCTTATATTGGATATAGCCAGGAATCTCCAACAATTAAGAAAATAAAAAGGAGCGTAATTAAGCGTCAAGTGTTTACAATAGTCGCCGGGGGTGGTGGCAGCTAAAATTATAATTTTTTTAATATCTCTTAAGCAATGGGAAAATATCTCAAACAAAGGTGGTACAAAATTAAATTTCCTACAACTATTCCGGTACTTTTTTATACTAATTAAATATTAAAGCAAATATAAAAAACGGATAAGTGACAAGAGTAAACATCCACTTTCGATTGACGGATTTTTACCTAAACTAATGAACTCTTGTTATTTAAAAAGTGTCAAATATAAAATTTCGCGTTGATCTGATTAATAGTTTTTGAGTTAGGGCACCCACAAAATTTCTATCACGCGCACGCGCGCGCGCGCACACACACACACACACACACACACATCATTGGGAAAATGGTCAAAACGTGTTTAGGGGACCTCAAAACTTGTATTTCCATTGAAATCTCGAAGGCGGTTTTTTTCATGAAAACAATACTTTCCCCCCATACAACAAATGGAGAAAGAAAAAAAACCAGATACGCATTTTGGCTACAAAGCAGTCATCTTTAGTGGCAATTAAACGGAAATAGATTCTAAATGAACGCGTAAGTATTTCCGTTATTTATAAATGGGGGAGGGGGATGTTGTGGGTGGGTGTCCATTGAGGGTGCGCGTGGGGAAGAGGGATGTTGTGGGGCATACGAATTTGAAAGGGAAAGGAAGGTTGAATGTTTTTCAGCCATAAGACGAACTCGATATTTCCCTGTTGAATTCCGAGATTTAAAATTTCACATTTTCTGAACCGCGGAAGATATCGCCTTAGCCTTAGACTTAAAAATAAAGCTCAACCTGCCACCAAATCTTTTCAGTACGTTATACGCGTTGACTACTGGACTCTAAAATGAAAACAAAAAACTTAGTTGAGCCATACAATAAGTCTATTCTGTCTCGTTTCTGCACACCCTCAATGTCCTCACATAATCTATCCCCCCACCTCTCTCTTGCTTTTGTGGTTTCCCTTCGTAATCTCATTGTTTAATTCTCAACACATTCGCCTTCCATATTCAGTATTATTCTATTTCCACCTCCTCCTCTCATCAATATTTTTAATAATCTCCCCTACTACCCAGGGCTTCCTTATTTTATTCGACGTCATTTTCCCCACCGTTTTATTCTCTTTCTATGATGCCTGCTTTCATAACACCCTTTGTTTTTCTGAACAGTCTTTTGCATATCTGAATTTTCTAAGGCTTGCCTAAAAGTCTTCCTTCCATTGAGCACTACTAAATCCCATTTCTGTACTCTATTCCCGTTTTCAGTTTTTTATTTTAAACAAGATTTCTTCACCACCGAATTGTGAGCAGTCTGCATTTTCCCCCGGAAAACCGTATTCCTATATCTTTGACTGACCGATATATAATATATTTCATTGTTTTTCATCCTATGGTCCACGGATCACTAAATGTCTGCGAGAGATTTCCAAACAAGTAGGGATATACACGGGTTTCCGAGGTACAGAAGTGCTTTTCGTCAAATTCGCCGAAGTATAATCGAATACCTTCCAAATTCATAGTTTGAAAAAGTTTGTAACCTTGATATTGTGGTAGCACTGTTCAGTCAACGCGGTTGAAATGTTTTATTTTGGTTTATTATTTATATAATGATTATATATATCATATTTGGTTAAAATCTATGCGGTCAGTTCTCTAAAAATACGCCTAAAAGAAATATTATTTTACATTTTACTGTGGTAGCCTTGCTATTTAACCCCGCCTTAAACATCTTGATTTCATTTTGGCATGTTGTACAAAACTCATATTATAGAAAATTTAGTTGAAATCCGTTCAGCCAGTTCCTTCCAAATCCTTAATTACTGAAAGAGTTTAATTTGTAATTGTGCCCCTCCCCCCTCTGTTTGGCTGATCTTGCCCAAATATGATATTATGGTTTTGTATATATGTTTTCATTATATACATACATATATTTAATTTTGCTTTAATTGATGCGGAAAGTTCAACACAAATACGTTTAAAAATTAATTTTATTATTCCTTATATTGTGGCAACCCTACTTTCGATATCTACACTAAACATTTAGATTTTGTTTTTTTTTTATGCTGCGCTCCTCCATTATATAAAATTTAGTTGAAATTGGTTCTGCCAATTCCTTTCAAATTCATAATTACCGAAAAGTTATATTTTGCAATTGTGACTCCCCTGCTATATCGATCCAGTCCAAATATGCCATTTTGGTCATGCATTTATGTGAATATTCTATGTACCAAATTTGGTTGAAAACAGTTCAGCCAATTCTTCCCTGATATATTCGTACGGACGGACGGACATCACGAAGATACTAGTGGTTTTCAGCATTGACGAAAAGCACTAAACAAGTAGGGATGTGCACGGGTTTACCGTGGTACATAAGTGCTATTAGTCAAATTCGCGTAGTGTAATCATATATTAATGTATTTGCTTTGAAATCAGAAAATTATTTTCCCTTAAGGAGGTAGCCCTGCTTTATAGATACGCTCGAAACATGTTCATTTCATTTTGCCATTCTGTACTCGACCTACAAGTGAAATTTCTTCTTGAGATCGGTTCAGCTAGAAACTTCCAAACTGATAGTCACAGAAAAATTCTAACCTTGATAATGTGGTAGCCCTGTTTAGTCAACCCGGTTGAAATATGCTGTTTTGGTTATTTATTTATATATAGAAGATTATATGTACCATATTGGATTAAAATTCATGCCTCCAGTTCTCTAAAAATATAACGTCTAAAAATATAATTTTACTTTTTACTGTGGTATCCCTGCTCTTTATCTCCGCTTTAAACATATCGATTTCATTATGGTATGTTGTACAAATCTCATATACGTAATTTAGTTGAAATCCGTTCAGGGAATTCCTTCCAAATCCGTAATTAGTGAAAGAATTTAATTTTTAAGTGTGGCACCCCTGTTTTGTTGATCCGGTCTGAGTACGCTATTATGGCCTTTTATATATGTGTACATTACAAATTTTCAATTTAGTTAAAATTGATGTGAACAGTTCAGCACAAATACTTGTTAAAAGAAATTTCTTTATTACTTGTATTGTGGCAGCCCTGATGTCTATATCTACATTTAAATATTGATTTTTGTTTTTTAATGTTGCACACCTGCTTTATACTAAATTTCGTTGAAATCCCTTCTGCCAACTCCTTCCAAATTCATTATTACCGAAAGGTTTAATTTTGCAATTGTGGCACGCCTGCTCAGCCGATCTGGTCTAAATATGCCATTTTTGTCATTAATTTATGTGAATATTCTATGTACCAAATTTAGTTGAAATCGGTGAATCCAATTCTTCCCTGATATATGCGTACGAAAGGACGGACGGATGGACGGACATCACGAAGATAATAGTGCTTTTCAGCAATGAAGAAAAGCACTAAAAATTGTACCTTTATTTTACCGGCCCCCGTATTTTCACTGAGATTTTTTCGGAAGAAAGATTCTGGTATTACACTAGATCAGGAGTCTCCAAACTATTTTAAAAGTGGGCCACTTGGTCGATAAATTTTTTCCTCGCGGACCAGAGAAAAACTTTTTGAAAATATCGGCGCACAATATACAAATGTTTGCTATTTTCGTTTTAAAAGTTTTTTTTAGCGAATTGGGTAAAATACGATTTTTCGTACTTATTACAGGATCGAGGGGCACATTAATTGTGCAATCGTTTGGATAGCCCTGCCCTTGATCATGCAGTCATTGAGATGCTGTTCTTTATGACCTCATTGTGGCGTTCTTTCATCCTTTCTATTTTCCGATCCCACCAGTATACAACCTTTAACTCCTACGAGCGAACCTCGAATTGCAGCAGGAGGGCCCTATTCGTTGATACAAAAAGAATCTCTTTCGGCTATTATATTGGTAAAGAAACCGTTTAAATCTGTGGTCAGTGTTTCGATTGTCTTATTTCTTTGGGCCCAAACATTAATGACCTGGTGCAGGAGAATCAAGCCCAAGGTTCCCATTATCACTACCTGATAATGTAAGCTTTTTGTTGATGTACACCAGAGTTGTAGTATATAGTCAACTTTTTCGGCCGTTCCTTGGTAGAAATCCATAATTCAGAAATTAAAAAACTTTGTAAATTCCTACAATACTTTTATTAAGGGACTCGATCAAAGCGCCGAAATCTAGATAGGGTCCCTTAATAAAAGTGTTCTAGGAATTTACAGTTATTTTTATTTCTGAATGGAAGAGTTGTAGTATTTTCGTCTTCCACTTTAATATGAATCACAAATTCCGAATTTACTGGAGATCTGTACAGTTAGAAAGCCTCTGTAGTGCGTGTACAGACGCACAAGACATAGTAAATGCGCTTTTAAGTAGTTGATAGCTTAAGAGGCCCACATTTATTAATTTGCACGATCCAGGTGGGCTCCAAATCTAAGTTGATAATTCACTCATCGAAGTGTTAAGCTCGGCTAGATCAGTCGGTAGAGCGAGCCTGAGACTCTTAATCACAGGTTTCGTGGGTTGCCTCACGTTGGGCGAATGTTTTATTACTGTAATATAGAAATCCCTTAATGTTTTAAGTCTATTTTTCTAGCAGGTTAAAAATGACTGCTCGCGATCTCTTAAGGGCTATTTCTCAACGACGCCATTTTGAACTTTTATGCCAAGATATTACAATCATTATTCTGTTTAACGGGAGAATAGTGTTCGTTGCATTTTTAAAAGGAATGATAAATTAAATGCAGAAAAACACACCCACCGTCCATGAAGGTTTGAGGCTACAAATTCCATCGTATTGCTATTCTGTTCTGCATTTCTAGAGAGGGGAGGAGAGAGAGATAGGGAGGGGAGGAAGAGGGGAGAGGAGAACGTCGTTAGGATTGATGTTTGTTACTCCATCCAGCCCGGCTAGCTCAGTCGGTAGAGCATGAGACTCTTAATCTCAGGGTCGTGGGTTCGAGCCCCACGTTGGGCGGTTCATTTTGTGAATAATTTATTAGTAAGACGCTATCAGCAACGGTGTGTCAACGCCAATCATATTTAATATTTTCGTTTTTCACTTCTAAAATTAGTATATTTTGATAGTGTAACTTTAGCATTCAAGAGACCGAGCGCGGTAACAACAGCGGAAAAATTTCGCATAGTTTTATTTAAGTTTATAAAGACGAGTAATTTATTTTAATAAATTTATTTATTGTTTCATTGGTGTATGCGACTTAAACTTTAGACGTGAATACGTAAAGTGTTATCCATGAACACGTATAAAATTAGCGTGGTTTTTATTTTTCTATGTGGTTATAGAGCCAAATATTCGACCACGAGACTCTCGTTTGTTTTATGTATAGGATCGTTAATTTTTTTCACAAAAACCATATAAACCTATATTGTATAATTTTCCAAATCGCTCAACCCGTCCGTACGTCTGTATCTCAAGAACTGTATGTTGTAGAGAAATGCGGTAAGCGCCATATTGTTTATACTAGTTAGGAAACTCGAGAAAAACTATTTTCATTTTCGTCCGCCATCTTCTAACGAAACGGCAGCCGTTTAAAAAATCTGACCCCGCACATTTTTCAAGACACAAATCTAAAGAAAACATGGGAGCAGTACAGAAATTCGCGCATCAAGTTTCAGCTCTCTGTCGTTTACATTTTCGTCACAATTTCAATTTAAACAAGTGCACAGGCGGACAGACATACGCAGAAAGTGAAGTTATAAGTGCGTTTAAAAAACTCGATAAAAATCCGAAGATATACGCTAGCGAAGATAATTTGAAACGCACAGGCCTCTAATCTTTACGAGATTTATTATACTTTGATGGATATTGCGCTGCAATGTTCCTAAATGAAACTATAGTTGGAGTCGTATTAAAAGTACTTTCTTGTACTACAGCTGCATCGCTCGGAAGGTAATACTGAAATTCTATAGCAGTTGAAGAAGCCGAAGTAAGAGGGAGGGCTGGCGAGGCGGAAGGAGGGGGGCAGTAGTGTCATTTCAGTGGAGCGATTTCTATGAAGCCCGGCTAGCTCAGTCGGTAGAGCATGAGACTCTTAATCTCAGGGTCGTGGGTTCGAGCCCCACGTTGGGCGAATTTTTTTCTCGATGTCGTTGCGTTTGCCTTTTGATTGCAGTGTCGTAAATCCAATATGTACTTGGAGGGAGTGCATTCTGGGCTATTTTAACCAAAACACTGTTAAAGTTCCCTACAACGCACTGCTTTTGCTGCCGGAAAAGTGGGACAAGCTCACGGAGACGGCAAACGTTAGGTTCTTCAGATCGTTTTACCATGGACTGGGACTGGGAAGCTGCTCATCATACAAAGTTTTTCATTTTCCAAGGCAAAATGACAAGCCTAATTTGCTTTCAGGTTTTTATCGTAGTGTTAACTCTGATTCGATGTTTTGACTCGAGTACGTCATTTTAGTCTTGTACTTGGCTATAAATCAAAATGCAACGTTCATGTGAAATCTGCGCAGTGGACTAGCCGCTGATGACTGCGGAAAGAGGCGAAAGCCACCATTGCATAGTTTTGCTGCTGACACAGATTTAGAAGGTATGTAATATTGACGATTATTGGTAAACTTGACGACGATAATTACATATTATTTTGCTCAGAACTCATTGTTATGACTGCCTGGCCTTAAAAAAATTCGCTGAACGTGGGGCTGGAACCCACGACTCTGATATTAAGAGTCTCATGCTCTACCGACTAGCTGGGAATGTCCATCATCTCCTACTAATGCGTTTTGAGAAACTTAAAATTACAATTAAAATTAAACGTACGGCTTTTAATAATTGAAATTCCAGAAAACGTTAATCGACAATGATTAAATTTTAGAGTACGTATCTTGTAAATAATCTAACTTAATAATTCTATATTTAAATATATAATATAAAATGCTTCGAACAAAAGACTTTTACCGACTAATAGGTTTTCTTTTTATGTTTCAAATAGTTTTTGCGGTTCCTTGAAAAAAAAAATACTTTTAAGTTTTTATGCACTCTTTGCACGAAGTGAACGCATATACAGGTCTTTTTCCGTCCGTCCGTCCGTCCGCATGTTAAAACTCGAAAACCGCTGGACGTATTTTGATGAAATTTGGTACTGGAGAGTTTTGCTAAAATTGGTCGACCGATTCCAATTTTGGTTAAAATCGGACAAAAATTACGACCACTTGATATGACCTACATGTAGTTTACAATGTCCCTTTGTTTCAACTTCGGAACTGCTTGGCGTATTTTGACGAGATTTGGTACTGGGGAGTTTTGCTAAAATCGATCAACCGAATCAATTTTGATTATAATCAGGCAACAATTACGACCACTTTACATGACCTACCTGTAGTTTACAATGTTTCTTTGTTTCAACTCGGGAATGGCTTGACGTATTGCGATGAAATTTGGTATTAAGGAGTTTTGCTAACATTGGTCGAACGATTCCAATTTTGCTAAAATATATATGACTACTTTATATGAAGACCTACATATATTTTACAACGTACCTCGCTTGCTTCTCATTAAATACTCATCTGAGCGAAAAATATTGAAAACATTGTGATATCTCAAAGAACGCATTTGGAAACTGTGTACTCCGACATGGAGTACCCCTTTCCAATCTTGTTATTATAAGGGGGGACTAGCGTAATTGCCCGTCAAATATGACGGGTATGCGTGATTCGAGTATTAAGTAAAAATAAAATAAAAAGAAAATATTAATGAAACTAACTTATATGCACTAAAAAGTAACCAATGTATATAAAATTCTCAAAATAGAGTGTTCCAGGGAGTAAAAATAGTTTTGGGCTAATAGAAATTTTATTACGCTATAGAATTCTTATATGCCCAAAACTATTTTTAATTTATGGAACATTTCATTTTGTCTCTCACTCCCTCTCTCTCTCCTTTCTTTCTTCCTCTCTCTCCTGTCTCTCTCGTATCCAAGCATCATAAAATTATTCCAAAGATAGAGGATAGATAGAGGCCAAATTCTTATCCAAATATTTTCTGAAAATAAGAGTAAAATCGAAATAATAAGATATAATGTATAGAAGAATCTATAAAAATTTACTTGATATATTTGAGCAAACTATAAGTTATTTAAAACGTATAGAATTTGACTTAATAATTGAATTGTTTTACTCTTACGCGTAAAAACAGGATAAAATATTAATGAACTGTCAATTTAACATCAAAGGAAAAATGTTTAGTAACTTATTGTGAACTTAATAATTACATGAACTGAAATGAGTTTTAGCTATTTTTTAAGAGCGCAATTTTCTTTTAACTATAGTAGTTTTGAAAGTTTTCCAGAAAATTGGCTTTATTTAAAGACATTTAAATAAAAGTCATACAATGTTATTTTTTCTTTCCTATTAGATATTCGGTTCGAAATATTTTCTGTATCATTTAAATAAATCCATTGAAAATAACGTTATATTTAGTTTTATGAAATCTCACTATTTGGCAATGGCGCGTGATTCGATCGTATTAAATGTTTCATAATGAATTATAAATTAATTATTATTTTTATTTTGTGCTGCAGTTCCTTTCAGTTCTATGAAAATGCTAAATCCTCTTCCTTTTTCTCTATTTCTGGTCATTTCCATTCCCTTTTCCTTCCACCATCTAACTACTTAATAGATTCAGTATATGTGTTATGCCATTGTATAAAAGTCTGAACCTTATTAAACCACTAAAATGTTGAATTTATTAAGCATTAATATTAGACCAAGAATAGAATTCAACTCTCTGGAACATACTATAATGTGAATTATATATTTTTTAAATTTTCAATCTACATAAAATATTATTTCATGAAATCAAAATTTATTCCTTTCATTCGAAGGAACTGAAATATATCCCTCTCTTCTCAAAGTAACGCTACAAACGGGCAGTTATTTCTTAAATTACATTGTCAACCCTATAATAAAAGAATTCTGATTACCTCATTATATAAATCTCTGCCAAATTTCAATTTTCTATCTACATCCTTGATCGAGTTATTCGTGTTTTAATAACTTTATACTCAGACCAACTGACTGAAAACTTAGCCTTTTTTGTGTTTCTTTTAAACCTCCCTTTCTCTCCCTATTTCTCAAACCGTCCTCAGGATCTCCATTCTTCTACCTAACTCCCGTAATCTGTCGCCCTATCCTTCACTCACATTTTTACACGCTCGGTTTGTTTATTAAAACTTCCAGCACGTTCCTCAGATTTTCATACTGTTTTTATTTCATTAATATTGCATTTAGTTCATTATTACGATTTTTTATCTTTTTGAATAGTATTACTGCTCTTGAGGTATTCCTTCTCGTAAGTAACGCAACGAATGTTGTTTGCAGAATATCGTTTACCTCTCCTTCCATCTTTCTCTCCTTTAAGTCGCGCTTAAACATATAAGAGTTGAGATAACAATAGAATTTCGAGGTTTAACAATGTAATTGGTAAGCAAGGAGACATCCCGTTAAAATTGCAAGATTTCCCTAAAATATGTGAATTGAACATTTAACATGAGTAATTTCGAGCTCTAGGTAAAAAAAATGAACAGAATAAGAAATCTTATAATTTTTTTATAAATGGGGTAGATTTAAAGATCGTAGGTTAGTTTTTTCTAATTTTAATCTCAAAAAGAAGAAATGCCTGCACGTAAAAAAGTCGATTTTTACGTGTTATCTTATAGGAAATGCAAATTATCCCCTGGAATCAAACCCTGGATGTTTTTCGTAAATTTTCTTTCGTCACACCATTTTACATATCCAAGTAGATTACGTCTGCCAAATTTCAAGTTTATATCTGCTTATTTAATCGAGTTATTCGCGTTTTAAGAGTGTGACATGGACCAACTAACCAATGGACCAACGTACCAACATAGCTTTTTACTAGCTGAAACGCCTGGCTTCGCTCGGTAAAGAGTTTTCTTTTAAGTAGCAAACGGTTTTTGTTGCGTATTGTATTGTAAAGTTTTACCATTAATATAATTACGCATTACGTCTTACTTAATATTCACATGGATACTCCGTAGCCTTTAAAGGTGCAATAAAATTATGTGGATTACGTCAATACTATTAGCCAAAACGTAAACAATAAACAACATCTTGGTTACCAATCAAATGTAATTAGATGTATCGATTTATGTTGAGATAAATCTTTCAATGGTAATGGTAAAAGATAACAATGTTCTAATATTCCTTAAATATCATTTGACTCACTTTAAATTAATTCATAGACTATATTTAGACATGAATCCGTTTGTACCCTTTATCTTGGCTTTGGATATTCTTCCTACGGCGCGCCATGGCGTGGATTTTCCCTGCATTAATTTTTACTTTTGACAACAATTAAAAATTTAGCTTTGTTGCCGCCTGGAAAATCTAAACCGATAAAGGAAAATTTCGAGCGATTAACATGTAATAGGACAAAAAATGAACAGAATTAAACTATTCAGTCTTTCGTGCATAAAATAAGCCATTTCTAGTGGTCGTAGGTTAATATTTAGGTATATTTATATCCACATCAGTGAAGGGCTGCTTGGCATTTTGGGGTATAAGAGACCGCACGGTCTGCAATCAACTCCCGCCGGATACCGAGTTATTAGGACACACTTACGAGAATCCCACCTGCCCTCGCCGGATGACGAGTTATTTGGACACCCTAAAAAGAACCCCATCTACTAACGCCGGATAACCATTTATTTGGCCACCTTAAGAGAATCTCACCTACTGACGTCGGATTGTTAGTGAATTGAAGAGGGTGGATATTTTTTCCATCGAATGTTATTCTGTTATTTTCAAGAATCATTGAGGTAATAGTATTGTAAGTTATGCGTCCTTTGAACGAAATGAACGCATATGGGGGAGGTCATTTCCGTTCGTCCGTTTGTTCGCATGTTAAAATTCGGGAATCGGTGTGCGTACTTTGATGAAATATCGTATTGAGGAGTTTTGCTAAAATTGGTCGACCAATTCCAATTTTAGTTAAAATCGGACAGCAATGACGACCAATTTACATAAAGACCTACATGTTACTTACAATGTTCCTTTGTTTCAATTCTGGAACCACTTTATGTATACTAATGAAAATTGATATTGGGGAGTTTTATTAAAATTGGTTCATCGATTCCAATTTTGGTTAAAATCGGACGACAATTACGACCACTTTACATGAAACTTACATATAGTTTACTATGTTCCTTTGTTTCATCTCGGGAATCGCTTGACATATTTTGATGAAATTTCGTATTGGGTAGTTTTACTAAAATTGGTCGACTGATTCCAATTCTGGATAAAATTGGACAAAAATTACTACCACTTTACATGAAGATCTACAAGTAGTTAATAATGTTCCTTTGTTACAAATCGGGAACCGCTGGGCTTATTTGGATGAAATTTGGTATTTAGCATATCTACCATAATTGGTTGATCGAATTCAAATTTGGTTAAAATCGGACAAAAATTACAGCCACTTTACATGAAGACCTTTATGTAGTTTACAATGTTCCTTTGTTTCAACTCGTGAACCGTTATACGTATTTTGATGAAATTTGGTATTTTGAGTTTTACTAAAATTGGTAGGTCGATTCCGATTTTGATTAAAATCGGGCTATAATTACGACTACTTTACATAAAACCTACATGTATTTTGCAATGTTCCTCGCTAGCTTCTCGTTAAATACCCATCCGAGCGAAACATTGAGAACGTTGTGAAATCTCAAAGAACGCATTTGGAAACTCTGTGTACTCAGACATGGAGTACACCTTTTCAATCTTGTTTGGTAGCACAATAATTTTTGGCACATAACATTTCCTAGAAATATATCTCACAAGAATCATTACACCCTTCCTTACATATCTGTAAAATTTAATAAAATTTCGGGAATACCCTATTTACCCGCCTAAATGCCACTATCGAGTTATTGCACATCCTGAACTATGAGGAGGGAATATAAGATTATTTATTGTCTGGTATGACCACTTTCGTATGATAGGGGGAAATCGCATATTTGTCCCACCCTTGTTTTAGTGTAAAAAGATCGTGCTAAAAAGTGGAGCAATTACCTAAGTGAATACGTTATCTTCTCAGACTTTTTACCGATCTTATGAACAAAAATGTTTTTTTCTCATTGAAGCGTATAAATTTTCTGGGTGTTACCCACCATCCAATTCAATGGTTAATCAGCATTTTGGTTGTGGCCCCTCTATCTGAGCTTTAGGAAAAAAGCTCCGAGTCTAGGCTGCGACGCAATTACTTCCTCGCTGTGAATAAGAATGGGCGTTAAAATGCTTGGGAAAAAACGCAGACGACACTTAACCTTGGAGTGATCGCCGTCGTTTGAGATTTTGCAACCATCAACTGTTTTCACGCGCATTGCGCGATTTTAACTCTACGGTATCGAAGTGCCTCGCAAAAAATAGATCTACGATATAAAAGTAGGACAACGTTATCAGGAAACCGAAGGATACACCTGCTTACATGAAAAATGATTAAGTGTCGATTAAATCGAATATATGGCAGTCCATTGTTTTATGTACGCTAACTAGTGCTAGTCTAAAGAATCTTAAGATGTGCGTGCCATGGCAACTGCCTCGTCATCCGGCTGGAGATTAAAGCATCAGAAAAATTTGATAAACGTGAAATTTGGAATAGTGACGAAGTAATTATTTAAAAAAATAGCTTTTCTCATAAGAGATATATTGCCTCGCCATTTATATCCATAACATTGTCTTATTAAATTGGTTAGAATTGAGATACAACATTGGGACTTGTAAAGTTGTACAGCCGAGAGAACGAGATATATGTTTCCCGAAGGGATAATTCGAATCCATCGCGGATCAGCTTAAAAATTCGTTTGATGCCAGAATAAAGGGAATTTTTAAAGATCTGAAGAACGAGAAATTCTGAAACTATAAAAACGAGTTCAATGATTTTTAATCCTTTTAAGTGAAATGTGATTGGAGAGAAAAAAAGAGTAAGGGAGAATTAAACAAACAAGGAAAGAGCTACTGAAGCAGACAGTAAATGGTGGTTTTTTCAAAACAAGATTTAGACAGACAGACGGACAAACCGAGAAAACGTGCACAACAATGTTTCATTTTTCATTTTACCTCCCACTACATTTCTTAGGCAGCCCCTGGAGTCTCCAAATTTCAACCTCGAGAATATATTTATGCCACGAACAATTCCTCAAAATTTGCTTGCTCTAACTTGAACGCTATAGAAGTAGTTCACAGGACCCGAAAGTGTGACGCACGGACTGACAGACAAAACGATTACATTAGCAGATTTCAAAAGAACCGCTAAAAAGCGAAGCTATCACACGAGAATTCCTTGTATATTTCTGGAACAGATTGAGAATTCACCGAGAGCGATTCTGGGAAACGCGATTATCTTCCGGTAAAAAAGCAATCGATAAAAATCAATCGCTTAATTTCGTTTTAAGTGGTCGCTCGAGGACCACTCGGTTCGAGCACTCCAATTTATCGAAGGAAAAAATAGATAAGGAGAATTAGACGAAAGGCTCTTTTCAGATATAAGAATCTTGTAGGATAATATTATTAGAGATGGAAGTAAGAGTGGATGAAGAGTTCGCCAGTCATTTCTTTCTCGTTTATCTGTAATATCGAAAGCGCTTTTCCTATCGGAGAGGTAGCATACATAAAAGAAATCGTTCTTTAAAACTGTTTTCGTTTGCTGTGTCTCCATCGCATCGCGTTGCGGCCACTCATTTCAATCCACTCTATATATTTAATTTAAAATGTATACATAAAGGACCATAAGAAGAGACTAAGAAAGCACTGATGAAATAAGGAATAGCGAAAGCAAAGGGTGCTTTTAGAAGAGGGAAAATTCCAATTGCGGGAAAAAATGCAGGAAGATACGATATGCGTTGGAAACTTATGAAATGATATGCATGAAACAGAAATATAGGCACTCTGGAAAAATGATACGAAAAACTTGGAAGGCTTCGAAATGTGAGCATGGAGAAGAATGCTGAAGATAAAATAGACGGATAGTCTGGAAAACGAGGGAAAATAAGAAGAATGGGAGAAAAGCGAATGATTAAGAAAGAGGAAGGCGAACTGGATGAGACAATCAGAAGAGAGGGAGCATGATAGTTGGAAAACTGGATGGAGAAAGAGAGGGAGTTAAAAAGGAGTTATTGTTTATATATCATATACAGAGAATCCCAATTAAATGCATAAAAAGTGCAAGGATGGACGACTTGTAGGGGAAAGATGGCTCATGAAGAAGACTGCGAAAAGCAGCAATAAGGTTTAAGAAATAATAATCACGGCCTGTCTACGGACAGATTGCATATGTATACGTGTTTTATACACACGCACACACACAGGGTGATTATTTTAAATGAGTACCCATGAAAATTTTAATAACTTGGTGTAAAAGAGTGCTAGAGACATGAAATTCAGAAGTAAAAATCTTTATTGTCTGACATTGCTTACATTGTCACAAATAATGTTCAAAGTGACCACCAGCATGTTGGATAATAACTGAGCACGACGAAGCATGTTCGAAGACACAGCGTGTTGGGTGTGATGTTGGAAATGTTGTGGGATATGTTGGTTTTCAATTTATCCAGATTGCGTGGATTGCTATTGTAGGCATTGTCTTTAATAAAGCTCTATAGAAATAGGTTTAACGGCGGCAAATCTGGCGAGCGTGGTAACCATATTCCTTTCGACATTATGCGATCTCCGATCAAGAGGGATAGCTCGGCCATAGATGCCCGCGAAGTGTGATTTGTTGCGCCATCTTGCTGAAACCACGCTTTGACAATCTCCTCTCCAGTGAGATATCCCATGAATTCGTGGACTATGTCAATGTACCGCTCAGAGTTTATGGTGTCTGTGAAAAAGATGGGCCCAACAATCCTTCGGCGGGCCATTTCACAGGGTGTAGTGGAGTTTCATGCGCTGCATGGAGATTTTCGCACACCTTAGACAGCTATTACGAGAATTTACTTACCCTGTAAGATGAAACCAAGCCTCATCTGAGAAGATGGCCCTGTCTAACATGTGTCTTCATCCACTTTTTCCAGTAAACAACACAGTAATGGCTTCGTTTTTCACAGTCTGGTGGCAACAGTTGATGCCTGACATGCACTTTGTAAGGACACATTTTTAATTTCTTTACCGCTGTATGACAACTGCCGTAGGACATTCCCATTTGTTGTGCAAGTTACCGTAGTGATTTGTGTGGATTTTCTGTCAGGCTCTCACTAACCTTCGCTAAACGATCATCAATCAGAACAGTCGAAGAGCGAACACGATTCACAACATTCACAATTCCAGTCTTCCTGAACATTTTCACAAGCTTCCATATCACAGATTTCGTTGGTGCATAACAGCATCGAAATTACCGACAGAAATCACGCTGAGTAGTTTTGATTCCGATTTGAGATTATGTTTCACCATAAACACTCGCTCCTCTACATTGAACGCCATGATTGTTTATTGCTTGCACTGCACGTGCGCATTCGTAGTGTCGCAGTCTGTCGATAAATGGCAACACCATGCAGACAATAATGATTTTTACTCCTACGTTTCATCTTTCTAGCACTCTTTTACTTGAAGTTATTAAATTTTCCATTGGTTCTCATTTAAAATGATCATCCTGTGTGTGTTTATGTGTGTATATATATATATATATATATATATATATATATATATATATATATATATATATATATATATGGATGTCAACAAGGTGTTGGGATGAGGAAACCCAGTGAAAACTCACCAATCAGACGACTTCAGGTTGGCGAGGCCCCGGGGATGTCGAAGCGACACACGTAAAAGAACACTAAAACACAGAAACATCACAAACGTTCTCTCTCTGTAGCCGAAGAAGGAGTAGTTCCGAAAGCTTTACGTTTGTGATGTTTCTGTGTTTTAGTGTTCTTTTACGTGTGTCGCTTCGACATCCCCGGGGCCTCGCCAACCTGAAGTCGTCTGATTGGTGAGTTTTCACTGGGTTTCCTCATCCCAACACCTTGTTGACATCCATATATCTATTTTACCTTTCCTTTTCCGTAAGCTGTTATATATATATATATATATATATATATATATATATATATATATATATATATAATATTTTTATTATTCTATTACTGATTGAAAGAAGTGTTTAAAGAAAAGAAACTGAATTGAAAATGAACCTTATGAATAACTATCTAAATCAGACTTCCTAACCTCTCGTATTGAAACGAATATGTTGCAATAGAAACCTTAAAATACATTTTTACAGGTGCCATGTGACCTTCTCAAATGATAAATGTTTTTTAAATTAAAATATTATAGGAAACAGCCTTCTAGGTCAAAATATGAGTTCAAAGACATTCATAGCAATATTCTGTCAAGGTTTTAACAGAGATGTACCATCAAATAACCTTCCTCTTCTATATTTTTCTCTCTCCCCCTCTCGATTTCTCGGGTAAATGCCAGCGTACCTCTTTATTTCCTCCTTAACTGTATTCTTTCCAAGCTAAGGTCAGTTCCAAGTCACATCCTTCCATCTTCTGCAAGACCATTTCCCTCTCTTCCCAACTACTCCCTTTAGGGGTGGTTCTACCTGTTTCATTTATCTACCGCTAGATTACTTTTTTCGTGGTTTCTTTCATTCCTGTTTTCATTCTTCTCCATCCCCAGTCCTTTTTTCCATCTTTTTCTCTTTACTTCTATACTGCTCTCTCCCTCGTCCTCTCTCTCCCTCGTCCTCTTTCTCCCTCGTCCTCTCTCTCCCTCGTCCTCTCTCTCCCTCGTCCTCTCTCTCCCTCGTCCTCACTCTCCCTCGTCTTCTCTATCCCTCCTCCTCTCTCTCCCTCGTCCTCTCTCTCCCTCGTCCTCTCTCTCCCTCGTCCTCTCTCTCCCTCGTCCTCTCTCACCCACTTTGCTTTCCTCCTCCTCCCTCATCTTCCTCTTCCCTCCTTCCATCTTTTCATCCCTCTAAACTTCTTCCTTACTCTCACCGTCTGTCTCAATTCCTCTCTCTCTCTCTCTCCCTCCCTCCTATCTCTACCCTGTCTGCCTTCCCACTCCCTCCCTCTCTTGTTTTGTTTGTATGGAACTTCTGGCTAACCAACCTCTTGGATTATTATAGCCATAACTCCTTCCACACCGAACACACAATCGCAAGGGAGGAGGGAAACCCGGTGTCGGTATTAAGCTACTCTTTACGAAGAGCACCAATGGGACCAACTGCTTAACGTCCCTTCCAAAGGACAGAGCGCTGACTTGCGCGGTCTTCTTAAACCACACAAGTAGGAGACGGGACAATCACAGGTTGAAAAATTCAACCTCCGTCGAATTCGAACCTGGGACCGCTGCGTGGAAGACCAACGTTATAACCACACCGCCATCCTTCCCTCCTTCCCCCCTCTATCTCTCCGTTTACCTCCCTCTCTCTCCCTCCATTCCTCCCTATCTCTATCCTAACTCTCCTTCCATCCCATTCTCTATCTCCTTCCCTCCTACTCTCCCTTTTCTCTTCCTCCATCTCCCTCTCTCCTTCCTCTCGCCCTTCATCTCCCCTTTCCATCTCTTCCTCCATTCCCCGTCTCTCTTCCTCTCCTGTGTTTATCACGTTATTATCTTTACATGTATTTTTATGACGGTATACAACGACGATGTACATACGAACTCTCCTACTGTACATACTCCTTTATATTTAATGTTGTAATATTATATTGCCATATAAACACTATCTAGTGTTTTCGAAGGTTTTTCACATCCCCCTTATGGGTGGGTGTTTTCTTGCGTGGGTTTTACTAGTAAGAACAAGCCTGATTTTACCTAGGTTTTCCCCACAAACTCAAATCTCTCTTCAATTTTATCTTTTTTACTTTGTATGATTTATATACTGTTTATGTAATGTGCATTGTAATATCTTATTTTAGTTTTTCTTATATTTATTATATTGACGAAGGGTTAAATGTAAGAATGGACCGTATGGTCTAAATTAGCCCAAATAAAGACGATTATCTATCTATCCCTCTCCCTCCTCTCGCCATCCATCTCTCTCTTCCTCCTTCACCCTCTATTCCTCCATTTCTCCCTCCCTTTCTTCCATCCTCATTCTCCACGCCTTCCCTCCTCTCGATCCGTCCTTCCGCGTTGTCTCATATCCCTCTCAAGTATGTCACGTCTTACGTCAGTGTCGTTCATAAGGCTCGTCGCTAAATGCACGCCTGAGCATGTCCACGATATCCTCGCTCGACGAGATAAACGTCTAAATCGTGCGATAAATCTATTGCGGTTGTTTTTGACAGAACGCGACGCTATATTTCCGCGTAGGCTGACCGTGACCGGACTGACGGCGCGAAATCCTACGGGGAGGAAAAATTGTGGCGTTTTTTCCGCTGCGAATGTGACTGCTTTTTATCGGCTTCTCTGTCATTTGAGCCTCTTTATTTCTCTCTGAATCTCTTTCTAATCTTGTATCTTGCCCCCTCTATCCCATTTCTCTCCTCCCTCCCTCCTTTCTCTTAACTTCTCTTCCTCCTCTCGACACAGACGCAAGATTAGCGGTCCAGTGACGGACGTTGTCGAGGTCGACAACCCAAACGGTAAACAAGGTTGAGAGAGAGAAGGAGAGAGAGAGAGAAAGGCACAGAAAGAATTAGAGATGAGGCACTCACCGTTTGACAGAAATAGAAAAAATACAGCTTTCCCTCTCTTTATGCGGGGGTTGTGTACCAGAAAAGTGACGCATAAAGTGAATTCGCATAAACAAAACCCATATTTACATGTAAAAGATAGGGATACGTTCCACAAGCAATCCTAACTCCCCTCAAAGGCGCTCTTCTTTCGCTCCGTAACGACTTCTTATGCGCTAAATACAAAATTAAAAGAAATAACACTGTAAATTATACTCGCCAATAAAAGGAAGCAGGCGAGCACAAGTGATTGCGGTTGTGAATGACATAATAGTGGAGGTTTAAAGTGCTGGAGTGTTGTCTTGTCCCAACGCTAGTTCCGCGGGCAAGGAGATAAAATTTTTCAATTGTGCTCAAACAGTCTCACACGAAGACTCCGTCTCATCTCCACTCTGCAATATCCTCTCCACTCTCATCTCTTTTACTTTAGTACTAATACGCGCAGCATTAGAGACAATGAGAGACTGAATGGTCGCCTTGTGGTGTAGTGGAGAATTTTCTTTCATTTGTGTTGCACTGCACTGGTCGCAAAACCGCATAAGAGCGAATCAAGACGCATAAAAAGAAATTCCGGTAGCAATAAGTTTGTCGCATAATAGCGAATTTGAATAAAGCGAACCCGCAGAAAGAGAGGGAAACCATAAAGCTTTTTCCGTCGTGCTTCTATTTCTCTATAAAGTCATACCTCGTTTTGCGCGACCGCGTTTTAAGCGGATTCGTTATAACGCGAAGCAGGTCCGCGCCCACCATGTTCAAAAAATAAGGCGGTCAACAAGTGATGCGGCCTAACCAAAAATGTATTCGAAATTCTGTTTTTTACACGCTTTTAATTTTAATATAATTGTCTTTGGATCCCCAGTTAGGGCCAGAAAGTGGCACACTCATGCCATAAAAGAAAGATGGCTCACCGTTTCTATCACTTGATCGATGCTTATTTTGACGTTATTATTTCTAAAGAAAGGTGACATTCCGAATAAAATTTACTCGCTGAGTTATTTAGGTTTTCATTCATACAGGAAATATTTACATTTTTGCCTGAATATAATTTAATTTTCTATAACATTTGAAAATTACTGATAAGTTATTTTAAAATGTAAAGATTTGCATCTGACGTTGATGGATGGAAGCAGACTAAAAGCTGTTTTTTCAGGTTAACGGGGTATTTTTATTAACAATTATTTTTCCCTTTTGTTTTCGAATGTTTAAAAAAATCTTCAAGTATTTGACTTGATTTTCATGAAAATTCTGGGTGTCGCGGAAAATAATTCTCGTCTTGTATAAAAAATCGTTCGATATTTTTAAAAAGTTGATACTTTAATAAGATGTAATTTTGTCTTTTTGTGTATATTTTTTAACTTTTTGCGCGCCGGGTCCCTTGTCTGCCAATTAGTCACGCAGTTAACTCATCGAATCGACCTCGCGGGAGAGCACTACCCGCCTCCATGACGACCTTATCTCCCCCGAAAGGGGGTTTCCTCGGCGACCCTTTCAGGGCTTTGGTCGATCTCCTTGGACGTAAACAGGACGGGAAACAAAGGATTCACTCCCTCCACATCCCCTTCGCTCCCTCCTATTTTCTCTCCAACTATGAGAGCAAAAACAAGATTACGTATCCACGTTATTGAATGTTATCGACTGTCCGGGGATCCACGCTGTAGAAGCTAACGTTTAGAAAATGTATACACAGTCAGACGCCGATTCAGCGCCATCGTTTGTCCATCACTGATATTGGCGCTGAATCGTGTGTGGCGTTAAATCGAGGTATATGCTTGCTATGTGTAATCATAAGATGGAAGTTCTGTTCACAGCGTTTCATTCATTTAGGAAGAATCGAGATTGTGAAATAATTCTAATACGATGTTTTGTTGACTATGCACCTACAATTTGGTTTTTGCAATTCCGTCTTGCTTGTAGTTGCTAGTCTATCGTCTGTGTACGGGATATAGGAGCTGAACGTTTCGACAGAGTCTGAAATAAATCTCGTGCATTGCAGGGTAAGTATCATCCGCAATAGGAGCATTGTTGAAATGAGACATTTCGCGAAACAATGTATGTTAGTTCATTTTTGTCGGTTTTCACAAAATGTCGATTTTGCTTGAAAACGGCTTCGGGGGTTTTCATTAAAATTCCTCAAAATATAAAATAGTACGTATGATTTTTTAAGTGTCTGTCCATCCGACTGTCTCCTCTGTATCACAGGAAATGTTCCTTGCAGAGAAATGAGGAGAACAACATTTTGTTTCTAGAGGAGCTGACATGAGCTCTCCTTGACCCCCATAGTAGGGGAAGGATTTTGCGTCATTTATTTCTACCACGAATGGTAGGGCCGCTATAGGTGTGAGCACCTCTTCAGCCGGGCAAGGGGGGAGAGAAACCTAGTGCCGGCATTAGCCTACTCTTACGAAGAGCACCAAGGGGACAACGGCTTTACGTCCCTTCCGAAGGACGGAGAAGTTGATTTGCGCGCGCTCCTCCAGGTTTCGTTTTCTCATTGGCTCGTCCCCGTCTCCTAGTACCATCGCTCGCAAATAGGGGGCCGGAGCGACTTTTTTCGGAAAAATCCTTATAAGGATTCGAACCGGGTTGTCTCGTCAGCAGTTTGTCATGGTGGGGCCAACTCTCTAACCACTACACCACCGGCTCCCCTTGTAGAGGAGCCCAGGAAAACTATTTTTATTTTCATCCGCCATCTTAAAATAAAATGGCGGCTGTCCGAAATATTTGAAGTTATATTTCGGAAACGCTGCTGCATAGGAGGAAAAAAAACTTTTTGAACGAAAATATTTCTTGATAACAGCAGTTTTGAAAAATTATATTCAACTCATTGAGAATAAATGCGAGGCATGTAGCGCGTAAGAGGCAGGACCCCAAGTAATATATGAGGCTTATTTCTAAAAATGCAAGTATATAGCGTTTAGTGACATTAACATATCGAGCGACCCCCATGCTCTCCCCAAACCAACAGCATTGTTTCTGTGGCTGAAACGGCGGATTAATCCAAACGGTGACGTCGTTTTTGACTGGATTCGCTCGGATCGGAGGAAGTTTCGCGCGATGCGACGTTCCGGCGATATCTCAGGCGATGTGTTCAGACGCGAAAAACTTGACCTGTGAGCGCAACGCTTGGCGGCGATAGTAAAGCGGTGCCACCGTCTCCACCACGCGAAGTCGCTTCTGGGAAAAAATTAATAAATACGAAAAATAAACGAGAGCCCAATATGGATTTCCTCAAGGGCGATGGCAGGCGTTTTTATCCCGCGCGTGCAGAAGACAAAAAATAAATAAAAAAATGGAGGAAGATTATTGAAAAATAAATGGCTAGGTGGGTCTTGACTTTCTATTCCGTTTCTTTGGGGACGGAAAAAATGAAGGATAACTTCGTATGCGGGTGGCGGCGTTGTTTTTTTTTTGTTAATCCCGCGACGTGTCCGTAAATGGCGAAAGGCTTCGAAACCCCTCCGAGAGCAAATGAAGAGCGAAATCGCGGAAGCGGTGATTTTGACGTCCGCGTCGCTTCGGGACTTATTGTTGCGAATTTTTTTGTATTGGTTTCACTTCACAGCGTCTCAAATTTTTATTAGGCGTTCTTTGCAAAAAGTAAAAAAAGAACGCCTTGTGGTCAGGTCGTGTCCGTCTGTCCAGCCGTCCGTCAGCAATTTTTCATCTGGTAAACTATTGGGCGGATGTTGATGGAAATTGGTATTTAGGACATAAGAGCAAAAAAAATCAAAATATAATATAAGTGGTTTATGGAGCCTAATCGAGAGTGCCACTTTACTGGTGACAAAAATTGAACTTTATATCTCGTAAAATATTATTTATAACAAAAAGATCTTTAAAAAAATTTGTAGAACAAGTCAAATAGCTTATGTTTTGTACAGTACATTTTTATCGAAGGAGTAACCGAGCTCAATAAACTCAAACGAGAAAGTCGTAATTCACTTTGAACTTGGGAAAAATTTCTCGTGTTTTTTTATTGTTGTCAACGAAATCAATCTTCGTGGCAACTGAAGTAAATATCAAATTTACATTTCATTTTATTTCGTGCGCACGCAACATTTAGTAAATGAAGTGAAATGGATTATCTACGACGAAGAAATGGACGTAAATACGTATATTTTGTTTACGTACACACAGCGTTTTTAAGTAAAAAGAAATGGGTAATTTACGACGAAGGAATGAACGTGAACATAAAGATTATATTACTACTATTCAAGGTATGCTTTAAATAATTGTCGATTGTTTTATTAATTACAAGTGATTTGGAAATAAATCGGTGAATCAAAACTTCGATTTCCCCTTGGCATGACTACTGGCATATTATTTTTAAGTTCTTAG